>JAWPHD010007243.1:0-131833 GCA_037043455.1 Cyrtodaria siliqua
TACATGTAGTTATTTGGAATAAGTACGGAGTCTTTCTCAAGAATTACCCCTTTTAAGTTTTAGTTTTCTGCCATTTTTCGTCTTAACAATACAAAATGGTACAAGACATATAGGACCTAAATAATGTCTACGAATTACTACAAATATAAGTAAATAACATCAGTGCAGAGCAGCGAAAACAATCTTTGCATTGCAAAACCCCGTACAGTACATGGACGAGACTCCGTACACAAATCAGCGTCTTTTTATATGAATTAGTTACGCTTGGCACGTTTTGTTTCGATTCATATCTCGGTCAATTTCGGATGAATGATGCTGAAATTTTGATCATGCACGTATGTTGGAAAAACAAATAAATCTGCCAATTCAAAACTTTCATTAACTTGAAAATTAATGAGATATTTATTGCTAAAGGGTACTTTGGGCGAATTTCAGCACCGGCAATTGTTTTTCTTTGATCCGAATTGTAGCATTTAAAGTAGTATGTCAACAATGTACGGTAATATTTGAACGGGGAAATGTTTCCGCAACATATAGCAATACTGATTATTCATATACATGAACAAAAATAGGAGAAAAACGTGGTTAACCTACCTTTGCTGTTGTTATCCGCAGGTTTTCTACAACATGGCTGACCAATACTCCGTACTAGTGAACGGGGTCTTGACCAAGATCCGGTGTACGGATCCCTACAGTGATAGTGTTCACAAGGCAGAAATAGCATTTTTCATAAAAAACAAGGGCCGTAACTCCAGTGTTACTGATCCGATTTAGCTGGTTTTCGAACTTGTTTGAGCTTTCATTGATATTAACAATCTGTGCAAGTTTGGTAAAGATCAAATATTAAATGAAGGTGCTAGAGTGTTTAAAAGGCAGAAAATGGCATTTTTCAGGGGAAAAAACAAGGGCCATAACTCTTGTGTTACTGACCCAATTTAGCTGATTTTCCAACTTGTCAAGCTATCATTGGTATTAACAATCTGTGCAAGTTTGGTAACGATGAAATAAGGCAGAAAAAAACAAGGGCAATAACTCCGGTGTTACAGATCCGATTTGGCTGGTTTTCGAACTTGTCCGAGCTTTCACTGATATTAACAATCTGTGCAAGTTTGGTAAAGATCAAGTAACAAATGAAGGTGCTAGTGTTCACAAGGCAATTTTCTGCAAAACAAGGGCCATAACTCCGGTGAAATTAATCCGATCTGGCTGGTTATAAAGACACTGGCAAAGTTTCGTAAAGATTCGATTAATAATGAAGGCCCTAGAGTGTTCTCAAGGCAAAAGTTAACGGACGACGGACAACTCGCCATCCCATAAGCATTCGGCCAGTAGAGCTAATAATAATAAAAAAGAAATAATAAAAAAATCTGGTAAAGATCGGATGAAAAATGAAGGCCCTATCGTATTAAGAGGCAAAATATAGCATTTTAACTAAATCAAGGGCCATAACTCCGCTGTTACTGGTCCGATCTGGCTGGTTTTCAAACCTGTTTGAGCTTTTCTTGACATTAACAATCTGGTAAAGTTTGGTAAAGATCGGATAATAAATGAAGGCCCTATCGTCTTAACGAGGCAAAATATAGCATTTTTAACTAATTCAAGGGCCATAATTCCGCTGTTACTGGTCCGATCTGGCTGGTTTTCGAACTTGTCCGAGCTTTCATTGATATTAACAATCTGGTAAAGTCTGTTAAAGATCGGATGAAAAATGAAGGCTCTATTTTCTTAACAAGACAAAAGTTAACGACGGACGGACGGACGACGGACATCTCTGCATCCCATAATGCCAATAGAGCTAAAAATAAATAATTGTAACAACCGGCTTGTAATTCAAAACAGACGGCGAATATACCCAGCTGCTGACTATTAAAGACAGCCCTGATAACCTTGTTTTGAACATATGACTATTTGGCGCACAAAACTTGCAAAATATATGAAAACACATCTACATGTACCTTATTTAAAGCTGCATTAGCCGTAACTTCACACAAAATAATAATGCTGATAAAAATTACGCAACTACCATTATTGAATCTTTACCAAACAGAATTCAACATCAGTACAAAAAAAAGGACAACTTCGAGAGAATGAACTCCGAGATCACTCTAAAACTACATTCGTGGGCAAGACATACTGTAATCAAAACACATACCAGTTTTATCTCTTTATCTTCAAGTCTTATTCAAACAAACCTTAAAATCAAATTTTGGACAGTGTTTTGATAATTGAATTAGGTTTTAACGCGCACCAACACATGAAAGTTTATATGGCGCCTAACAGGAATGAACATACCAGGCTCATAATCCATGTACATCGAGATAAAATATGGAGAATGGGCCTAGAACCTTCTCACCCTGAACTGCAGAGATGCTGCAAATTATATTGTAGACACTCCATTTAACGCTGGAGCCACGTTTATTGTTTTTCTGCCACTGCTCTTAGTGATGTGAGAGAGATGGAGGGGTCATTATGAAGACCTTTAATGAGCATGAACAAAAAATGACAAAATGAATATGAATGGGGGTGGTGTCCTACCCAATTTTGGACAGGAACACGAAAGATTTACTTAATCATGGGAAATAACTGTCGAACAGGCTGGTCAACTTAAAGATCTTATTGAGATATACAATTACATATTTTGGAGGAAAAAAAACAGAAGCTGGTTATCACTTGTTGAAATTTGCTATTTTTTATATATCAAGGACAATTATTCACACATCAATGTTGCTCATTTTTAACCCTTAACCCGCTAAGCACGACTATAATAGCCTTTGTGTCCATTGTAAACCCTGATCAGCCTGGCAGTCACTCACACTCACCCTTTTCACATAAAAGGAATGATCTTAATTCAAAGGAAGGACAGTCCATTATATATATGTAGGGGGTTAAGGGTTAATCTTGCTCAAAATCTTATTGAAACAAATCTTTTAAAAAAATATGTTACATCTCAGTCAAACTCATGCGAGATCTAATAATTCTTCAAATTTGGTGAAAATCGGAAACCGTTTACTAAAAGAAATCACTTAAACAAGAATTGGCTAACAAACGACACTCTCTCCATTGGTCAGTCAAGCTAGATGTGTGCTCTCTGAAGAATGTGTTGTCTTCTGGGGTCTTGATTTGTTTGTTTGTATGGTATTTTACGTCATTTTCAACACATTCAAAGTTATGACAGTCGATTTTTTTTTTGTGGTGGAGGCAGACCACCCACTTTTCCTTTGTTGAACCAGTATTGTACACCTCCCGCCATCCGTAAGAATCAACACTTCCTCACTTACAAGTCGAGCTCCCAGGATTCGAACTGGCAGCGGTGAGAGGCTAAGTACAAAGCAACGTTGTTAACCATTTGCAGGGCTTGCACTGGCTATTTTTTTCTTTGCGCAACTAATTTCGCCAAATGAAAAAAATTGGAGCCAAATTGAAAACATTACGTGAAATTTCAAGTTAGCGTTGTCCTGAAATCAAATTATTCGTAGATACTTAACTATAACCGTGTTGACTACCTAAAACAACTGAGGTTACAGATAGAACTGTAAGTCACAATGTATTGTTCTACAGTAGAAATCATGTTAGAACATCTCGAAACATTTAGGAATTGGAAGCTCAGGTACCTTTAGAACAGAGCTTTCCCCAGGATTTGTTTTTAAGGAGTGGTGGCATTTTTGCAGTGGAAGAGGGTGGTCACACCTTCCCGCATCTTTTTTAATTGTCAGTTGGAAAAAAGAGATTTGGTGTCTATATATTCTTTTGCGCAAATCACTTTCGCAAATTTGTTTTTCTTGCGCCATATTTCATTCTTATGCTCATTTGGCGCCATTGGCGCATCCCAGTGCGAGCCCTGATTTGGCCACGGAGACGCTAAGCGAAGATGCGCTGTTTGGTGAAAACATGAACAGAATATAGGGAATGTTAGATCAAAAAATATTTTTTGAACATAGTTTATGGAGAATGTTAGATCAAAAAATGACTTTTGAATTGGATTGAACTTTGGTATTAAAGACCACAAGTATAACACATTTTGGTAAAGATCACATGGATGTATTCACTTATGAAGTGTATATATTAAAAGGACACACGGCAATCTTGAGGAGTATATCAATGAATTAAAATTAGCACCTGCGTTTATTAATCATGTATCATTTTGACTTTAAAACTGCTTGCATATAATTGAACTTAAGAACGGTTTTCCATGGAACACTTGTGTCGCCCACCGTCGGCTAATTTCAGCTTTATCTAAAGTTTTTTTGAAAAGGGGCAAACCTCTGCCAAAATGAAAGTCAGAGTTACTGTAAATGTTAAACGACATTCCTTCAGTTAAGATGAAGATGTGTGTGAAGTTTTATGAACATTAGGTGGACTACTTTTAAAGTTATGGCCAAGGTTAGGTTGCAGGTTAAAGCGTGACAGACGACGACAGAAATTGGACAAATGATTACTGATCCCTACTAAATGTTTGACATGGTATGCAGGTGACACAATAAAATAGTGAGATTTCAATTTTCTTCGCTATTCTATCAATGTTTAAAATATATTACTGGTCCAATATAATCTATAGCTCTAGTTAGTAATACACTCAAGTGATATGAAAACGCAACACGGGAATTTCCGCTATATATTGTATATACTGCACACTTAATTGCACATAATATTCCAAAGAAATCCCAAGATGTTTTTTAAAAAGAAAGTTGCAGTTAACTAGAGCAAGGACACAACTGTGATGTTGTAGACGTTTTAATCACACTACACTTTGTAACAAGAACTTCATAAATGTTGAATTAGCTCTTTGAAAAATTGAGCTAGTTCAGTACTGTATTTAACGTAAATAGTTTCCAAAATGTTGCAATCTAAGTTTGCTCACATGATTGAGCCAAACGCGTACTCTGTCAATAATGAAACATTGAAGGAATACTATTTGCTGTATTATTTGTTGTTTTAGTATTTTTCCAAAAGAAAAGGTCTTACGTAGCCATGTACCATTCGATTAAAAGCAGCATATTGTACATACAATATATAGCGGAAATTCCCGTGTTGCGTTTTCATATCACTTGAGTGTATGTAAAAACAGTTTGCCTTGAACTATTCTCGCAATTAATATAATGATTGCAAATATGCAGGTTATGTTGAAAAACTAACAGGACATCGCGAGTTTTAAACAAATCAAGATTGCCATGTGTCCCTTTAAAGGTTTTATGAAAAGAAGAGGTTATATTTTATATGCTAAGCTTTTGTGATGGACACTGTACGGTGTACAGACACTAGATGCTACAAACACGATCGCTTCATTGGGAGTTATCACCAGGAAACAAATAAGTGTTGAAAAAAGCAATTTTCAGCAACCACACCTTGGCCTTCAAAACTGTGTGAAAAGCGCTTAAAGTCAGGGGGAAAAATAGTAGAGGACTCAACGAATAGGATTCCAGTATGGCTCCCGCATCTTCATTTCTCATTGAACATATCGGTAGGTACTGCGAAAAATAACGTGAAATCGTTTAAATCAGATTTACCAGCCATATTGAGTGACTAAAAATATTCTTCTCACATAGCCATATTCAAGAATAGACTATGCAACAAGGTGTGTTTAGCCTGTTGGTCAGTCATATTTAAAAAATATGTCAAAATGAACTGGGGTATGGTCAAGTGAAATTTAATAAACATCTATGGGTGAATCCAATTTCCCAAAAATTGGTTCTTTAAATTCAATTTTGCATCTATGGGAGGATGTTCAATTCAAAAGTGTCTTCCTGGCATCCCATGTATGTTTTAATGGAATAGCCCTGAGCAATGTTAATCATACAGTACATGACAACACCATTGATGTGAACATAGTATCAGAAAGATCATTTATATGGCATAAAATTAACCATTTATATCTGAAAAATGTGTTACACTTTTACTTAAAAGTTGTTTTGTTTGTCCATTAAACTGTCCACTTATCTATCTACAGCACATGACACATCATTTCAAGTGGAGTGCATAGTCCAGTGGTAAAGTCGGACTTCAGATCGAGAGGTCATGGGTTCGATATTCGCCGTGGCCATGTTACTTAATATCCTTGAGCAATTAATCCACATTGCTTGGTACTGGTTCTACCCAGGAAGCCATCGAGAGTGATTAATATAAGTTGTAAGAACTTGCTGTAAAAGAAATATGTTTAAATCAAATCATCATTTCTGAATAAAATAAGCCATGCAAAGGATATAAAGGGCACAATTTCTGGCATATAAGTATTCCTTCTGATATTATGTTCACACCAAAAGTGTGGAAGAACTTTCATGCACTATATGGTTGACATTGCTCATGCCTAAAAAAATGAATTTGATTGAACATTTTACTTGACCATACTCCATCCATTCGTTATCTTTTTCTTTTTTTTAACGATGGCTGTCTTTAAGTGAATGCAATAAAATAAAACATACAGTTTTTGAAACTTTTAACAAATATTTTTTAGGCATATATACATGAAAACTCCATACACAAAGCCACTAATTAAAAAAAATAATAATAACTAGGTAACGTTTCAACCAAATATGAGTTTTGCAATTTACACGAAAAATATCATGTTCTTTATAAAAACATGAAATTCTCACAATGATTTAGCACTTTTCCAAATAAACCTCATCACTTTGCAGTATTATATTGTTCTTCTAAGGCTTGCTTTGCCACCATCACCACTTCCCCCATTTCAACCTTCTCCAGCGCACGACCTTGTTGATATGTCACAAAAAATCCCACTCCGAAGTTTGCCGCCAATAACAAAACAAAACAGTTTCTAGCCAGCTGAGATGATTTCAAAGCGTGTATAACACCTGGTTGGAAATTGTTTTTTAATAAATATGTGTGATATTTCCTAGAAAAGCCGATGCATAACAATGGCGATACCACAGAAGCATATAAGACAGAAGATATTGAATGTAAAACTCCTGAACGTGTTTCGATACAGGTGGGACACTGAGGTTCCAACAAAACCTTCGTTGTCATTAACTTGCTGACCAAAACTGTCATCACAGCAGGTATAACGACACAGGGAAAAAACGTTCCTAATCTCCCATAATTCATTAAGACAAACTTGTTACGGAAATGCATATTGATCAATATTCCAGATATAGCTGCAGAGCTCGCCGAGATAGTGCTTCCGTGCTTAAACGACCATCTGAAATAATAAAACAACAAAAATGCAAAAAGTGAAACATCAATTTTACTTTAATAAATGTGTACAGCTGTCTTATTCAATGTGAACATACTGAAAATGATGTGTATAGTTTTCTTACTTAATCTGAAAATACTCAAAATGATGTGGCTAGCTGTTTTACTACACAATGGGAAAATACTAAACATTATATGTATAGTTGTTATACTCAATGTGAAAATACTATAAATGATGTGTTTCAGTTTAGCTGATTTACTCAATTTGAAAATACTCAATTGATGTGTTATTTTAGCTGTTTTACTCAATGTGAAAATACTCAAAATGTGTCTAGCTGTTTTACTCAAAGTGAAAATACTCAAAATGATGTGTATAGCTGTTTCACTACTCAATGTGAAAATACTCAAAATGATATATATAGCTGTTTTACTCAATGTGAAAATACTCAAAATATGTCTAGCTCTTTTACTCAATGTGAAAATACTCAAATGTGTCTAGCTGTTTTACTAAATGTGAAAATACTCAACATGATATATATATATATATATAGCTGTTTTACTCAATGTGAAAATACTCAAAATGTGTCTAGCTGTTTTACTCAATGTGAAAATACTCAAAATGGTATGTAGTTGTTTTACTCAATCTCATTAAAATCAAATCCTAATTACGCTTTGATACTCTCCGCTATAGGATCCGACAACAATGCCTTGGAGGTCACATCAGATCGACTTTTCATCTATTAAATCAATATTCATGAGAAGATGAACTCAATTCAACAAATGAAATTGCGCATTTCATATGCACTGGTCTTCAGATGATGTCTGAGTGAACTGAACAAACGAAAATCCACATAAAACGCATATATATATCTGAGAAAAGATAACGTCGCCATGTGTTAATGCTTTGGATTGCACGATAAATTCAAAGAAAAATGCACTAATGCATGTTTTACAGCAAGAATACGAAGAAAATCATAGGCGCGTCGTATTTTTTGAAAACAATCAGATCATTATACCTGCATCTGAAAAACATATATTCTATCAAGATTATTGCAATATTAGGTTTTCTATATAGTATGTATTAATACATCTGGCCTGCGCAGTTGGTAGCGAGGTAGGCTATTGTGACTTTCTATTATTATTACCGAGTGTAAATTTTGTGTGCGTTTATAGAAGTTCAACCATACAACATGTACAAAGCGGTAATTCTTTTTTTGTACCGCTATTAAATTCTGTTAAACAATCTTGTTTTTATTCAGTAAATATTCAATAATGGTTTATGTGTTATGTTTGTCAACGCAATTTTTTTGTGTTTTATAAGCTAAAAGTTAGGACATTGTCTCTTTCAATATCGAGCATAGACTGCTCCACAGCGTTTGAAACACGACATGCGCAGTGAAGTATTATATACCGAGCGATTATGTAGGCTGAAATCTGATTGGCTAACCGTAAGGTCAATCTGACGTGACCTCTAATGCAGTGTAGAGTATCGTAGCCTGATAAAGGGTCTGATTTTAATGAGATTGTGTTTTTCAATCAATGTGAAAATACTCAAAATAATATGTAGTTTTACTCAATGTGTCTAGCTGTTTCACTACTCAATGTGAAAATACTCAAAATGATATGTATAGTTATTTTACTCGATGTGAAAATACTCAACTATCATAACAGCGTATTAACTAAATAACATACAAATCTGACTGGGGACTCCAATCCTGCAGTCGCTTTAGTTGCATTTTTAGCACATCATCTTTGGACATCCGCACTGCTCCCTCGGGTATACCATGACTTCTGGACAACCGGGCGGTTTCATACCCACGTTTATTCACCTCGACAACCTCGTTTTTCAACAGTTTGTCCATATTCCCATAGAAAGCTGCCCACGTTGGTTGGCTCCTCTTGCACCTAGTTAATCTGAAAATGTAGTGATGATTGTTGACGCATGACTAGAAATTGATATTTTTAGTTTACTAAACCACCGGTCCGGTCTAGTATGGGTGTCAAAATGGACCAGGGATTTTTTCCTTCATAAACAGGCCAATATTTTGCCTCTTTCCCTAGCAAAAAAGACAACTTTTTCCCCCTCTTTGGCTGAGAAAATTCCCCTAAAAAAGTATATATATATTTACAGAATTATGTTTTTTTTTGCTCAACATTATTTCCCTTCTGACTTTCTCAACATTATTATGTTTGGGATACATTTATAGAAGACAGTTTATCTACAATGTACCTCTTTTGCATATTTGCCCACTCAAATCTTCAATTTCTGCCTAATACACTGTTCCCATTATATCTCGAAATTGCATGATTTGTTTCCCCTTTAACTCGAAAATCACCCTATTTCCCCCCCTACTGAAGGGCCTTAGACTCTTTCTGAAAAAAAAAACCTGTTTACTAGCCCAATATTAAAAAAAAAGAGTATATTTTTAATTTGAGTTTTGTTTTCTTTTGTGAGTTTTAAGCAAGTTTTCTGACTTAACCTTTTAAAAACCTGACATTTCCATTGTTCAATAAATGCCTATTGTACCATAGCTCTAATGGGTTTCCTTCGTTCCTGCTTATGATATAACTTTTATAAACCTGAAGGCCCAAGCCTAAACCGGGCAATAACTGCCAATATATTTCAGCCGTGCTACAAATGACAGATTATGGTGTACCCAATGACCTTTTTTTATTATAATTAGTTGGATAAATGGCTAAGGTATAAGTATATAATAGAGCATGAGTTTTGCACGTGTACAGAAAGATAATGCATGAGCGTTAGTGAGTGCATTATCGTCCGTACACATGCAAGACTCATGCTCTATTGTATTTGTACCACAATAACTAACATATGCTGTGTATATCCTCGGGTATTACACGATGCATAGTGTGTATTTAGGATATTGTGGTACAAAACATTTATAGCATATTTTTCTCGTACATGTATATATACGATTTATACTACACTCTCGAGAAGCAGTATAAATCGCATATACTCGAAAAATTATGCTATAAATATTACTTATGCATTACTAACCATTGCCTCAGAAATCAAAACGAGTGTTTTCCGTATTCTGTTTTTGCAGTCTTGATCAGGATGCTTTTATGTGGTTGGATAACATTTAAGAAATTTTGACATCCCTACAAAATGCACTTAAAACTCATAAAAAGAAAACGAAACAGTATGAAACCGCCCTATTGATCCTGCTAAACATTTTTGTGTACGTAGTTTTGATGAATTCAATTATGTAATGTTCAAGTTAGACAGTTTTGAAGCATTTGAACTTTGACGTCTAAGTGTGACGCTGACTGTTGAGTTACAGACATTGGAACTCCTTCTCATTGTGGTTAATGTTTGTGTGAAGTTTAATCAAATTCCATTTTGTACTTTCCAAGTTACGGCTGAGACATGATCTTGAGTCATTTAATTTTTGATCTCCAAGTGTACTAACCTTGACATTTAAGGTACTGATTCTTGCACATGACACACCTTCTCATTGTGATTAACACATGTGAAGTTTTATGAAATTCCTTTTAGTACTTTCAAAATTATCACCCGAGACACAATGCCGACCTTTGACGTCAAATTGTGTCGAATGACCTTGACATTCGAGGTTTGGACCCGATTCCTGCGTGTGACAATCCTTCACTGTGATTAACATTTTTGTGAAGTTCGATGAAATTCCCTTCAGTACTTTTTAAGTTATGACCGAGACAAGAATTTGACTCATTTGAATTGGCCTTGATCTTTGAGGTATGGACCCGATTATTGTGTGCAACATTTGTGTGAAGTTCCCTGTAGTTACATACCTCCAGTCATGCTCGAGACACGATTGTTTTTGGACAAATGAACGCCCCCCAAAAAGTTATTTTTATATCAATTCCTACATTGTTGAAATGCTAAGGTTAACAGGTGACAATGTATTAGCCAGCCAACCATGCAGCCGTCTTTAGCACGGCCGTTTCTGAAAAATCGCGGCCAATATTTGGAGGAGTGGGTGGAGTAATTTTTTTTTGTAAACTATGTAAACAAAGATGGCCACTGGCAGCCATGTTTAATGTCAAATATTTTTTGACAAGGATCAACATCATGTCATACTGATAATTTTAGAAAAAGTCCCATATAAATATCACTTATAGTTTTCAAGTAGTAGTCGCTACAAATTTATTTATTTTAAATCTATTTTTAGCCGTGGTGGCCATTTTGAATTTCCGGTCAGCCTGAAATTTTTCTAGGATCAACTAGACATCAAAAGCAACATTCCTGTGAAGTTTCATGAACATCCGTCAAGTAGTTTCAGAGGAGTAGTCGCTACAAGTTTTTACTATATAACTCTATGTAAACAAAGATGGCCACTGGCAGCCATGTTTAACGTTGAATCAAGATAATGTTCGACTAGGATTAACATCATGTCATGCTGATCATTTTAGAAAAAGTCCCATATCAATATCACTTATAGTTTTCAAGAAGTAGTCGCTACAAATTTATTTTTTAAAAATCTATTTTTAGCTGTGGTGGCCATCTTGAATTTCTGGCCGACCTGAATTTTTGCTAGGATCAATTAGACATCAAGAGCAACATTCCTGTAAAGTTTCATGAAAATCCGCCAAGTAGTTTCAGAGGAGTAGTCTCTACAAGTTTTTACTATATAATTCTATGTAAATAAAGATGGTCACTGGCAGCTAGCTATGTTTAACGTCGAATCAAAACGATTTTCGACAAGGACCAACATCATGTCATGCTGATCATTTTAGAAAAAGTCCCATATATCACTTATAGTTTTCAAGAAGTAGTCGGTACAAACTTGTATTTTAAAAATCTATTTTTAGCTTTGGTGGCCATCTTGGATTTCACATCAACATGAATTTTTGCTCGGATCAACTAGACTTCATGGGCAACATTTCTGTAAAGTTTCATAAATATCCATCCTGTAGTTTCAGAGGAGTAGTCGCTACAAATAAAAGTTTACGGACGGACAGACAGACGGACGACGGACGCCGCACCACGGAATAAGCTCTGCTGATCTCTGATCAGTCGAGCTAAAAATGACAGGAAACGTGAAATATACAAATGCAAAGTATTTTTATGAAGGACTAGGTACAGACCTTAATTATTCTTGCGTGCGACAACCTTCTCATACTCTTATGGTTAGGCTGAGGGAAGGGTTGGCCCAATTAGTCGGTTCAAAAGCTCGTTAAGAGCTTATGTTGTATTGTTTTATGTCTTGCCGACTTAAAATAAAGCTTATCTTATAATAAAGAGTTGGCCATATTCATAGGTCAATCATGTTAATAGCAGATTTCGCTGTACTTATATGGTACAACTCAAGAGTCGACTGAGAGTTAGATATGAGTTAACTTTGCCTCTTCTGCGTATTCATAATTTTTCATTACAGAGATGTTGAGATTTTATCTTATTTTCAGTAGGTGATAAAATTAGTGTTACTCGGGTTTTATCCTTGGGTTCTATAGTAAAATAAAAATATATGGCAGAGTAAAAAGACGATAATTTTCGAGATTTTGATTTGAAAGGTTTATATATTAAATCAATTTGCATGAATGTGCATGAAATATGCAGGGTTTTAAAAGAATCGCACTGTATATACCTTAATTTTAACAGTAAACTTGGTTGAACATCAAGGATAAAGACCGAGTTTATCACCTACCAGAATGTATTATGTATGTCTTATTTCTGGTCACTGATTGGTCAGTTTTGTTGATGATGCTCTATCAAAATTATGAATTATAATTATGAGGATGTGCTCAAGGTCAAACAGTAAAACATGTGGCTGTGTACATGGATTAGATGAACGTAAATCAATATATGTACAGAGTTTTAATGATTTACCCTTGGTCAATATGCAAGCGAAAAGAGACAATTATGTTCAAATCTAATTGCACAGATTCAAGAGTGGTAAACTTATACCCCACCCACTATTACTGACGTTTTTTTACATGGTTTTGCTGTTTATCTTTATCATGAACAAACAAAAACAGTTTTAAATACAGGAAATATATAAAGGTACATAAACAAACAATAATACAAACGCGCAGTATATGTAACACACGCGAAGTGTATGTATTTACCGTAAAAACTAGCAAAAATCATGTGCAACAAAATGCGTCTGAATCCTCAAATGCTTTCAACATACTTGTCACTAAAACGCTTGAACGGGTCTAATCTTGAGCATTTATTGTCGTCGTCGTTATACACCAGTTTGAGGGATCCGATAACACTCAATAAGTATAATAGGAAAATGATATGTCAGCTGATCCACAAGAATACTGTCCCAGTAGAAACTATATATGTGATTGTCTTTTAAATAATGTGTAACAACAAGAGGCCCATGACCTGAAAACGCTCTCCTGAAGCTCCGAACAGCTGGATCTTGGAACGGTACCATAACTTTTCATGTTTGTCATTATTTGAAGGGGCAGTGTTTGTCAATGATTGAACAATATAATCTGTGATGGGGCGATGTTTGGAGGAGGCAAGGGGCCTTTATAGTTGTCAGGGTAAATAAATTGTATTTTCAATACAGTTTTCAGATGAAAATCATTTTTGTAACAGGAGTAACATTCCTGTTTGTTAATTTGATATCAAATTTAAAAAAAATCAAATCAATAATGGTAACTACAAAGTTGTACTTGTAAAATTTATTTTACCTGTGGTGGCCATCTTGAAGTTCATGCCGACCTGAAGTTTACTAAGGACCAACCAGATATCAAGAGCAACATTTCTGTAAATTGTCAAGTATGTTATAGTTTCAGAAGAGTAGTCGTGACAAGTTAATTTATATATATAACTAGAGAGCTATGTAAACAAAGATGGCATGTTGGTAAAGGTTCCAAATCAATATCACTTATGTTTTTTGAGAAGTCACCACACAAATCTATTTTTAGCCGTGGCGGCCATCTTGAATTTTCGACCGACCTGAACTTGAGCTAGGATCAATTAGACATCAAGAGAAATATTCCTGTGAAGTTTCATGAAAATCTGTGAAGTAGTTTCAGAGGATTAATTGCCACAAGTTTTTCCAATATAAGTGTATGTAAACAAAGATGGCCATTGGCAACCATTTTTGACAAGGAACTGGAATGAATTTTGTTAGGACCAACCACATGTCGTGCCAGTCATTTTGGTAAAGATTCAAAATCAATATTAATATAACTTTTAGTTTTCAAGAAGTAGTCGCTACAAACTTGTTTTTAAAATCTATTTTTAGCTTTGGTGGCCATCTTGGATTTCACAACAACGTGAATTTTTGCTAAGATCAACTAGACATTATGGACAACGTTCCCGTAAAGTTCATCAAAATCCATCCAGTAGTTTCGGAGGAGTAGTCTCTACAATAAAAGTTCGCAGACAGACGGACCACAGCATAAGCTCTGCTGGTCTGTGATCAGTAGAGCCAAAAGTTGAAAACTAGTTATAAACAAGAGGCCCAAGTGGTCATGTGGACACTCTACTTGCCAACGATGGTTCTAATAAAAGGTGCTGGGTTATGATAACAGATACAAGTGACTGGTTTCAAATCTGCCCCCAGCTTTTTTTTGAAATAAACATTCTAGAGAAATCTGGAAAAAATGCAAAATGAAGGACCTTGACATTTTGTAAAGCAAAACATAGATATTTTCATTCATTTAAGGGCCACCACTCTGTTGTTTCTGATCAAATTTGACTGATGATTAACTCGTTCATTGATATAAACACTATGACAAGGCGTGGTAGAGATCATACATAATGGTCACCCATACTGACGTCATTTCGTATTTTTCAAATTCATCACTGATATTCCTGATTTTTCAGGACTTCATCCACGGTGCGGTAATTCGGTGTGCATATAATCCTAATACATTTAGGGATTCACGAACCTTTGGGGACCCTTTTAAAAATACACAGAAATATAAAACACATTTGAGGAAAGTTCGATGCTTTTGTCCGGCGTGTCTAGATTGGGTCCTAAAACCTGGGTTTTGGTCCCTAGCTATATATATGCAAATCACCTGACCAGACTACTTTTCCCCCCATAATTCTAAGTGCAAAACACGAGAGATGATACTAGTATCGATCGAGGGCGAGAATGAATGGTCACCTAGCTAGTGTTGGCAAAGTAAAGTATAGCATTTTTAAATAATGAAAAGACCATAACTCTTCAGTTGACTAGTTTTTGAATGTGTGCATGCTTTCTTCTATGACCAAGGTATCTTCATAAATTGAGGGCTGCTAAGGAAGAGTATATTAACCCTCAACCGCTACATATATATATAATGGACTGTTCCTTCTTTGAATTAAGACCATTCCATTTATGTGACAAAGGGGTGTTTTGAGGAAAATTACTGAACAGTAGCCGGATATTGTAAACCCTGATCAGCCTGCGAGTTACTCGCTATTAAAAGCTATTATAGTCGTGCTTAGTGGGTTAAGGGTTATTAAAGTCTTGATAAAATCAAATATTTAAACAAGAGACCCAAGAGGGCCTGTAACGCTCTACTGGCTATATGGTGTCCATGGTGTGTGTGTGTAAATACAAAATATTAAACCGATGGCTGTTGTAATTTCAGAGATTTTTTTAAGTTTGTCCCTATATAAGTCTACATAAAACATGGGACACCGGGGACAGGGCAAAATTTGACGCCAGGGTCGTCATTTGAACAAACTTGGCAGAGGACAATATGCTGAGTGTAATTACAAAATATTAAACCTTTGACTCTTGTAGTTTCAGAGATGACGATTTTTGAAGTTTTTCCCTAAATAATTTAAGTCTATGTAAAACTGCGACCCCTGGGCCGGTGCCACATTTGACCCAAGAGTCAGCGTTTGAATAAACTTGGCAAATAAAATAAAATTATTTGACCTATGAACCAAGGTTTCTTATAAAACAAGAGGCCCAAGAGGGCCTGTGGACGCTCTACTGGCTCAAGATAAAGTTTATGTATAAGGGGCCATAAGTCTTTCAAAAATCATTCAACCAGAACATGGCAATGACAGGTGCAACTAGGCTTAGTACTGATCATCCTCGCCAAGATTCGCTGAAATCTGGCAAAGAGTTCAGAAGAGACTAATCTGGACAAAGTTTGTGTATTAAAACATTTAAAGGGTCACATCTCTGCCAAAAATCATTCAACTGAAATATGGCGATGATATGCACAACTAGGCTTGATACTGATCATCCTTGTCAAGTTTCGTCTGTATCCAGCCAGGGGTTCAGGAGAACTAGCCCAGAAAAAAATATTGGTATCAAAATCCTTTAAAGGGCCATAACTCTGCCAAATATCTGTCAACCGGAACGTGACGATGACATGCACAACTAGGCTTGGTGCTGATCATCCCTGAAAAGTTTCATTGAAATCTGGCGAGGTGTTCAGGAGAAGTAGATCAGAACAAAGTTTGTGTATTAAAACCTTTAAAGGGCCTAACTCCGCCAAAAATCATTCAACCGGAACACGGCGATGATTTGCACAACTAGAAGTAGAATTGATCATCCCTAAAACGTTTCGTTTAATCCGGCCAGGGGTTCAAGAGAACTAGTCGGAGCAAAGTTTGTGTATTAAAACCTTTAAAGGGCTATAACTCCGCCAAAATCATTCAACTGGAACACGGTGACTATGTACAACTAGGCTTGGTACTGATCATCCCTGCAAAGTTTCAATGAAATCCGGTCAAATGAAGGCGTTTTCGTCTTAATGACACCAAGATATAGCATATTTCAGAAAATCAAGGGCCATGACTCCGATGTAAATGGTCCAATCTGGATGTTTTTCGAACTTGTCCAAGCTTTCATTGATATTAACAATCTGGTAAATTTTCTTAAAGATCGGATGAAAGATGAAGGCCTTATCGTCTTAACGAGGCAAAATATAGGATTTTTAACTAAATCAAGGGCCATAACTCCACTGTTACTGGTCAGATCTAGCTGGTTTTCGAAATGTCCGAGCTTTCATTTATATAAACAATCTGGTAAAGTTTGGTAAAGATTGAATAATTTAAGATAAAGGCCCTATCGTCTTAACGAGGCAAAATATAGCATTTTTAACTAAATCAAGGGCCATAACTCCGCTGTTAATGGTCCGATACAGCTAGTTTTCGAACTTGTCCTAGCTCTCATTTATATAAACAATCTGGTCAAGTTTGGTAAAGATTGGATGAACGATGAAGGCCCTATCATCTTAATGAGGCAAAATATAGCAATTTTAACTTAATCAAGGGCAATAACTCCGCTGTTAATGGTCCGATAGCTGGTTTTTGAACTTGTCCGAGCTTTCATTAATATTAACAATCTCTGCAAGTTTGGTAAAGTTCAAATAATAAATGAAGATGCTAGAGTGTTCACAAGGCTTAATATGGCATTTTTCAGCAAAACAAGGGCCATAACTCCGGTGAAATTATATCGACCTTGCCGATTTCGAACTTGTCCGAGCTTTCATTGATATAAAGACACTGGCAAAGTTAAGTAAAGGTCCGATTAATATTGAAGGCCCTAGAGTGTTGACAAGGCAGAAAATGGCATTTTTCACATAAAACAAGGGCCATAACTCTGGTGTTACTGATCCGATTTGGCTGGTTTTCGAACTTGTCCGAGCTTTCATTGATAGTAACAATCTATGCAAGTTTGGTAAAGATCAAATAATAAATGATGGTGCTAGAGTGTTCACAAGCCTTAATATGGCATTTTTCATCAAAACAAGGGCCATAACTCTAGTGAAATTTATCCGATCCGGCTGGTTTTCTAACTTGTCCAAGCTTTCATTGATATAAAGCCACTGGCAAAGTTTCGTTAAGATTTGATTAATAATGAAGGCCCTAGAGTGTTCACGAGGCAAAAGTTAACAGACGGACGGACGGACGACGGACAACTCGCCATCCCATAAGCTCTGCTGGCCTTCGGCCAGTAGAGCTAAAAATAATAATAATAAAATGCCTCCAGTCAGATCTGAACTCACGAACTCTGGGGTTTCCACATTTGCAACCTCTTGTACACTGCTTCGCAACATGCGGGATCCCGAGGAATGACGGGATTGGCCGAGCGTTTACGATTGGGGTTTCTAATGTACATTACCAAAGGTTACTGGTCCGATCTGGCTGGTTTTCGAACTTGTCCGAGCTTTCATAGATATTAACAATCTGGTAAAGTTTGGTAAAGATCGGATGAAAAATGAAGGCCCTATCGTCTTAACAAGGCCAGAGGAGCTTAACATATCTCCTGTTCCCACAGGTGGCTGTATAGGTGTTGGGAACTAAAACAAGAGGTCCATGACCTTGAAGCTCTACTGATTGATTTTGATTTCAGGAAGTAGTCGCTACAAACTTGTCTTTTGAAAATCTGTTTTTAGCTGTGGCGGCCATCTTGAATTTCCGGCCGACCTAAAATTTGGCTAGGATCAATAAGACATCAAGAGCAACATTCCTGTGAAGTTTCATGGAAATCTGTCAAGTAGTTTCAGAGGAGTAGTCGCTACAAGTTTTCATTATATAACTCTATGTAAACAAAGATGGCCGCTGACAGCCATGTTTAACATTGAATCAAAATAATGTTCGACTCAAATAACCATCATGTCATGCTAATCATTTTAGAAAAAGTCCCATATAAATATCTCTTATAGTTTTCAAGAAGTAGTCGCTACAAACTTATTTTTTAAAAATCTATTTTTAGCCATGGTGGCCATCTTGAATTTCCGGCCGACCTGAAATTTTGTTAAGATCAATTAGACATCAAGAGCAACATTCGTGTGAAGTTTAATGAAAATCCATCAAGTAGTTTCAGAGGTGTAGTCGCTACAAGTTTTCATTATATAACTGTATGTAAACAAAGATGGCCACTGGCAGCCATGTTTAACGTGAAATCAAAATAATGTTCAACTTGAATAACCATCATGTCATGCTGATCATTTTAGAAAAGGTCCCATATCAATATCACTTATAGTTTTCAAGAAGTAGTCGCTACAAACTTATTTTTTTGAAATCTATTTTTAGCTGTGGTGGCCATCTTGAATTTCTTGCCAATTTTGCTAGGATCAATTAGACATCAAGAGCAACATTCCTGTGAAGTTTCATGAAAATCCGTCAAGTAGTTTCAGAGGAGTAGTCGCTTTAATTTTTCATTATATAACTTTATGTAAACAAAGATGGCAGCTGGCAGCCATTTTTAACGTCGAATCAAAACCATTTTCGACAAGGACCAACATCATGTCATGCTGATCATTTTAGAAAAAGTCCCATATCAATATCTCTTATAGTTTTCAAGAAGTAGTCGCTACAAACTTATTTAGTTTAAATCTATTTTTAGCTGTGGTGGCCATCTTGAATTTCCGGTGAGCCTGAAATTTTGCTAGGATCAACTAGACATCAAGAGCAACATTCCTGTGAAGTTTCATGAACATCCGTCAAGTAGTTTCAGAGGAGTAGTCGCTACAAGTTTTTACTATATAACTCTATGTAACCAAAGATGGCCACTGGCAGCCATGTTTAACGTCGAATCAAAACAATTTTTGACAAGGACCAACATGCTGATCATTTTAGAAAAAGTCCCATATCAATATCACTTATAGTTTTCAAGTAGTCGCTACAAACTTGTATTTTAAAACTCTATTTTTAGCTTTGGCGGCCATCTTGGATTTCACATCAACATGAATTTTTGCTAGGATCAACTAGACTTATGGGCAACATTTCTGTAAAGTTTCATGAATATCCATCCAGTAGTTTCAGAGGAGTAGTCACTACAAAAAAAAGTTTACGGACAGACGGACGCCGCACCACGGCATAAAAACACAAAATAATTAAAAATTAAAAAAAAAAGTGTTCTTTGTTGAAACAAACAATTTATTATTTTAAGTTTTCCTGAAAAACGTACTCTGGGATTATAGAACTACAGTACTCTGAGGTATTTTTCCAGGAAAACTTAAAATATTTTCAACAATTAACACAATTTTTTATTTTTTTTATTTCTGTTTTAGTTTCCAACACCGATACTGCCACCTGCGCGTGTTCCAGGTAAAATCTTTGGTAGATTCACACATAATGTTGATCTTGCCCACGCTTTCATCTAACCTTTAAGAGGTTGTTATCCCCATACCTTACACATATTAATGAGATGTGAAACCCTAATTTTGGCTTAAATCGGATTTTTCGAAAATTTCATAGGATGCAATCTTTTACAACAATCACACACACTGTGCCAAAAAAACTCACAACCACAATGCATTTGAAATATACAATGTAATTTAAATATGAATTGCTGTATCTAATTAGTTTATAATTAACTCTAGTTTCGGTTAAAAAAAACACACTAACCAAGCCTTTCTCAAAAATATCCATTTATTCATCAACTTACAAAAGTACATGCGACTCCATCTTTGGGATACAATAGAAATTAACAATAATAAACGATGGACATATTTTGTCAGAAAAAGGAAAATGTTCTTTCTCAACTTGTACATTTTTCATGGTACCATTAACAATTCAAGCAATATATACTAATACATAAGCATATATCGGACCATTGTATACCTATTTGAAATTTAACTTACTTTTTTATACCATGGTAATGGAGAATTGGCCTAGAATATTTATTCCTGTAGGCGCTCTTTTTGTTTTGGTGTACTGTATTTAACTCTAAAAAATAGTCTATAAAAATATATGGTTGATTTTTTTTATTACATTTTGAACTAATCACAATTTTTTTATTTGTTATCCTTCCAATAAGTTTCAACGACCATTTCTTTCAATCGAGATGAAAAAATGGAATTTATTAAACATAAACTGACGTGCGATAATGATGAAAGCTCTATTCATGTCCTTGTCATTCGTATAAAAAATAACAATCCCCGACACAATCAAATTAAGCGTTAAACAAAAATCAAAGATAATCAGACAATGACAACTAACATCATGATGCAAGTCAGATCCCGGCACGATGACCATAAAATGTCTCTAGGTTAGAAAGTTTTCATTCAGATGAAGGTTCTCAAACTGCTAAGTGCCATCCCCTCTGTTTGTTTAGCATGGTGAAGGATAATGCACTCTGCAAAAGGAGTAACTTTTCTTTTCAGCTTGAAATCTGCAATTCCTAAATTCCTTAAATGACATTTGTCCTGTTAAGCTACAAGATTTATTGGCATTTTGGGATCAGTTTTCTATGGGATCAGTTTTCTACCTGCAGTTTTGAGGTCAGTTTTCTACCTGCAGTATTGTTTCTATCCGTCTTTCTGCAGTTTTGAGATCAGTTTTCTTCTATCGTGAATTGCACCATGTGACCACCTGCTATATTTCATTTATCAAGCAGGTATGTACTTTTCTGTCTGATAAAGGGGCGACTGATAAAGCAAATGCAATGCGGAATTCTATGGAATTATTGTATGCTACAACATTATCCGATATCATGAAGAAATCAAAAGCGCAACATTGGCAAGCATAATGTTGTTTAATAGATTAAAACTACTTAACCATACAGAAAATGTGAATATCTGCATGATAAAAATAATATTATTATTCATGTCAGTGCCTTTTACTATCAAGTTTATAAAACTCGTTAAGAAACCGCAGAATAAGTCTGGTGCTGAGCCTTGCCATTCTTTAAGTCCAGGTCACACCTACACGTTCTTGGCTACGTTCTGCCACGTTCTATACCGATCGTCCCCGTTCTAATAGATCGTGGGAGAACGTGTGACTTTTAATCCTAGCTCTATCGTGGCTGGTTGTAGTATCGTCGTGATAGAATGTGTCATTACTGTCGCGTTCTACTAAGATCTGCTACGCCCACGCACGATTGCCACCACGTTCTTACTACGGAAGCACTATGACGAGCCCAGAGTTACGACGATCTACTACGCATTCACACGTTCTATTAAAATTCACACGTTCTGCCACGTCCATTTTGAACGGTTTAAAATGAACGTGTCCACCTCCCGACCTACCACATGTTGACAAGAGTTGACAGGATCACTCAAGTTCTGCTACGATGCGATTCACGTTCTCTCACGAGTAGCCATGTTCTCTTAGATCGTAGCAGAACGTGTGGCCAGAACGTGTAGGTGTGACCTAGGCTTTAATAGTCTTGTAAGCCAAGCTAATAAACTCTATATAAATAAAGGCACTGGCCTAGTATTCTGTATATAATTTACCATATAAGCTGATGTTATATTTTATATCGTATGAACTTGGTGGTCGAAGTTTAATCTTCAACCATAATCCTGTGGCAAAACACTTTCAAACATAATTTTATTTGACAACACCATACATTATTTTACTGAAAAACTCCGGTCATTTTAGATAAAAAAATCACGCAACTGAACATGCACAATGGAATATTATCCAAGTAGGATCAGATATTTGCACTGAGCAGAGCCAAAGGTCTGTTTGGAAAACGAACGAGCTGTACTAGAATGCACTCGGACTAACCCCGAGAGATCCAACATGGCTTCAAGTCGCAAATAGCCGTCTTCCACGACGACAAGCTTCTTCAACAGCATTTCTGTTCATAATTTGATGTCAAATTTAATCCTGCAAACTCAGGTTATATTTCCCGGACAAAAGCCGTGAAAAAGAGGTGATTGATGAATACAATTATTCAAATATCACGAGTCATACATTCGTGCACTTATATATCTTTTTTGAGTATTACAAAGTGTGGATGTTACAACATGTAGCACTGATACAATATTACACAATTCCAAATTACATCATAAATTAGTGATATATACATATATATATATATATTTATCTAAAAAGATTTTTCTATATTAATACAATAAACAAAAATAAACAAAAATCAAATATTTATGTATATAAATCCTAAAGCAAATACATGAAATATGCCTTAATTTTACTTTTATTACAATAATCAGCACATATTTACACATTAATAACCTGTCTGGATATTAATTTTTATGTCAACTTCTTAATCAAACATTTAATAGCAAGGGTAACTTTATTACAAACTAAACTTCTTGTTTTATCTCTAGTGTTTTATCTGTTACTAAGACATAGTAATAGTGTACTGCAGCCTCAATTTATATTTTTTTTATTTTTAAAGGGACACAAAGCAATCTTGATATATGTAAACCTCATGGTATCCCGTAAGTATTTCTACAAAATTGTTTTTGAATATTCCTACATATTTGCACCAATACTATATCTAAACATACAGTAGAACACTGAAGAAAACCTTAAAAACTCCCTTTTTATTACCTTTTATTTCAATAAATTAATGCTTGAATTTGTACCTCAAGATTGTCGTTTGTCTCTTGAAGGAAGTAAATGAATTTTTGCTGTTAAACACTTAAGCACCCACTGTAAGTCACTTTACAGTCACCCAAGGGTTTGCAGTCCATTGATTATTGCTTTTTATTCTGATTTACATACACAGTATTTAAAGTCGTATTGTTATTTTAGTAAAAAAATAAAATAATAATAATCCAAAAGACATTAATACATATTTATCATTCATCAATCAATCAATCAATCATCACACACTCAATTTATAAATCATGCAACCAATCAAGCAGTAAATTAACACCACGGAATCACTATTCTACATTGTACATGTTATAGTTTACAATTTATTAGTGGAATGAAGTATGTGAAAGTACACCGTATGTGTAAATATGGTTTCACCTCTACTATGATACTGAATAAATGAAATAAACTTTTGACACACACACACACACACGTTAAATGATTATTAATTTACACCTCTCAGTGACGAGAAACTGTCCATCTGTACCACAAGTAGTGCTATTTAACGACATACCCCACACTCAAACCCCAATCCTTTTCAAACATTTTGAATTGAATTGAAATGAACTGGGGTTTTAAGGCACACCAACACATGATAGGTTATATGGCGCCTAACAGGAATGAACATGCCATATTTTGAATAAATCAATAATTTTGCCCAGCTGAGGTAAACAGTTACACTTTCGATCCCTTTTCATGAGGATTGATCGTAAGGAGCCAACAAGTTATCGGATATATATACTCTCTGCATTATGAAGGTTTATCCGACTTGAAGGTTTATCCAAACCCGTGCACATCTTCAAATGATAAAGCTAGCAATTTCTCACCAAAGATTGGCACCTATCCCTTCATACCATGCTTACCGATTATATTATGACACATCTTCCAATGAGGCCAAATAAAATTGTGTGTGGTTCCGCTTTCCCAACTGGCCCCGTTCTTAAGGACTGACCCTAAAAACTTTATGCCAAAAAAAGAAAAGAAAAAAGTTTAAAGTTTTATCGAGTAAACATTTTCCCTACCTACCTACCCTATTTTTTTTAGCATATAATAGGAACCACAAGTATAATTTGATTTGGCCTGATCAACAATTCTAGAATAGCACATAACGATCACTTGCCTGTTACACAACAAATTCTGAATTGCAATTATCACAGTTCTCTTTACTAGTTGATCGATTTAACCACTGTATTGAAGTTTATATAAAGCACTTCCATCCAAAAAAAAAAGTTGATTCAGATATTATTTCATTTCTGCAATATACACAAATATCTCTTCTAAAGTTTAGATTTGAACTATTAAAATGTTAACTATTTTAACAGAAACTGCGTTTTTTGACTTTAAATACATATTTCTTTCAAACAGTATCTTGCAAGTTGTATTTAGTTGCATAAAAGGTGTATACTTGGTTTTGGGCGGAACATATTCCAGTATACTAGCTCTTTAGACAGCTGTTCATAAAAGTTATTTCAGACATTCTAAAAAAAAATTCCAAAAAAACAACAACAAACAAAATCAAGTAAATTTTCTTAAAAAACAACACAACAACCTCAGTCTAATATTCTATACATTTCTGGTCATTAAGTTTTAACGGTATCTCATCTGACATAAATAATAATAAAAAAAAATAACAAAAATCAATAAAAAGACCAGATCAGGTAATTATTCATTTTGATCTTTTATCTACTATATTAGTTTTCTTTTTCACTTTATCTTTATTCAACATCATATTGACTCTGTAGTTATGTATTTTAGCGCATATCGCTGTACGTATCTTCGTCTTACACAGACTCGTAGCCTTTCCTGTTTCTCCTGCGTCCAATCAGATAAGCGATCAGCACGATAACAACCAATCCTGCTAGAGCAGCTCCGACGGCTATCGGTACAATACTATTCGTCTTTGTATCGGCGCTACATTCGGAAACGTCTGAAATTAAAATCCATAGATTAAATTAAACCATATTTAGAAAAGAAGATATTAGTTTTTAAAGGGGGTACATAAGGCATTTCCTGTTGGTCTACGAGTCCGACTTAAAATAATGATATATTTTTTGTTTGTTTGTATGGTGTTTGTCATTTTCAACACATGTAAGGACTTAGGTTATATATGACGGTTGATTTGTTTGTGGTGGAGGCAGACCACCCACTTTTCCTGGGTAGAACCAGTACTGTACACCTCTCGCCATCTGTAAGAATCGACACTTCCTCAAGTACAAGTCGAGCTCCCAGGATTCGAACCCGCAGCGTTGAGAGGCTAAGTACAACGTCGTTGTTAACCATTTGGCCCGGAGACGCTAATTGAAGATGCGCTGTTTGGTGAAAACATGAACAGAATATAGGGAATAATTTTTGAACATGAACCAGTGGGATTCGAACCCGCAGCGGTGAGAGGCTTTTCTATTTTGAAAAGTCAAAACATAATAAATTAACCTATAAAAGACTCCTTATGTACAAGGAAATTCCTGCTGCAAAGTAATACCATATACCCCGTATAAACGTTCCCCACCTAATAAATGCTTTCCCCTCCCCCCACTACTTTCTAAAAATGGGGCATAAATTGTGTAAAATGCAATGCCCCCAGTGGGGTGGGGGTTGGGGAGGGGCATTTGCTATTCTATGTTATGCCCAGGGTTAATTCAAGTATTTTTTACCTGATTTCATATATATGGTGAATTCAAATTTTAGGCTTGGATAACATGGCAACACCTTTTGTGTGTATGACTGATATGATTTGCTTTCTTTAACCAGAAATTGGTTAGATAGTTCCCTGAAAAAACATGATGCAGTCCCTTTACGTGATATGTTCATATAAAGATGACATGCCTCTCCCTTGCAGATATCTCAGGAATGTATACGAAAGATGGTGATTATATATGTGAGGACGATATTTATCTATCCTATCCTGTGTCCATTATCTACCAGAGGTAATGTGTGATAAACCCTTGACTTGCACTGTTATCTACCCGAGGTAATGTGTGGTACTTGCACAGACACATTTCACTTGCATGTATACCAGTGTGTAAACTCAATTTTAAATGCCGATTTGGCCCTTTTTTCTTAATTAGAAACCGTCAGAACCGGTTAACATTTAAGAAATAAAATATTTGCAATGGGTTTATATTGTTCCAGATCAATACCTGGTGGGCGGGTTCATCGATACCAAGGGTTGAGGCCCGCGGTTTCGATGTGTTTCAAGTCCGAAACACCAGGTTTTGATCTTGCAGTTTTGATCTTGCACAATAAACACGCTGGAAATATTTTATTCCAACATAAGAGTTGTATGTATCATTAAACACATTTTGTCGAGAGATTGCACAACATACAAACACATTCTCTCAACATTAAATGAGAAGAATATACAGCTTCATCCTATTTAAATGTGTTGTTGGAACATAGCGTCGCTTAAAATAATGTATTTCAATGCTTTGTTGTTTTGCTGTTTAGGCGTTTAAAATGACGTCTCAATGGTTAACGTGTTTTTTGGCGTTTAAAATGACGTCTCAATGGTTAACGTGTTTTTTGGCGTTTAAAATGACGTCTCAATGGTTAACGTGTTTTTTGGCGTTAAAAATGACGTCTCAATGGTTAACGTGTTTTTTGGCGTTTAAAATGACGTCTTAAAGGTTGATGTACATGACGTCAGAGGTTTATACAGCTTTTTTCCAGACCACCCCAATAACCAATCGAGTATTTTAATTAACCATGCCAGAAAGACTGTAACAGCCTCGAAGACCAATTTACAGGCATGGCTTATACACATATTTTATCAATTGCTTTTAAAAATTAGTCTCTGACTTTTTTCATTAGTCATTCGACTTTTTTTTAGAAGCGGATTCAAAGAACTGAAACGCCATCATTAACAAATAGAATACTAAGTCAGTGTTTACTATCAAGTCTATTAGGCTTCCAAAGCACAGTTCACACCAAAACATCTTTTTCTGATTAATCGGTAAATTGACTATTAAACTTTTGTTTTTACGAAATTCCACCAGAGAAAATAATCCACTATATTTAGTCCTGCACAGGTCTCATTTACCCAGTTCAGTTGATCCATGTTTACGATGCTTTACTTTGTTGAAACAGCTTGGGGTTTTACGTCATTATTCAGCACATTTTAGACTATGCATGGCAGTCGACTTTTAACGGTCTACATGGTGAACTTCTGGCCAAAGAGCCGTCAACAAATAAAAACTTACGATCAGTGCCAAAACTAGTTTGATTTGCACTGGTCTGGAATGCGTTGTACTGAAGATTCCACGTTTCCATGGTGGCATTCCCGACATTCGTGCTTGTGTCCGCGTTACAGATGTACGAGCCAGCTGTCGACGCTTCGAACGTGCCCTTACCCAGTTCTGCTGATACTGTAGTCATGTTACCAACTATAACAGAAAAAAACGTATTATTTATTTTACCTAATACGCACGTTCAGTATTTTATTTCAATAAATGTGCAAACACAATTTTACGATATATCCTGGCCTAACGCTAGCATTTTTCATCAAGAGGCCTATTCTTGCATTCCATTAATATTGTGTGCGTAATTGTTGTTATGTTTGTTTATTTAAACAATGACGTCATGCAACTGTTGACATTACATACCTAATGGCGATATGCGTTATGTGCCTCATGTGTTAGATCAGGCTTTCCAGCATTCATGTAAAAAGCTCCATTATTTTGATAATTCTTTCCGCTTTTTTCAAGTTTTTCAGAGCCCTTTGAAATAAACATTGTTTAAAAATAGTGCATCAACCCCTTTAAACCCCCACACACCTTTAATAGCAGCACACAGTAGAAATAACAGCAAACATGATATTTCTGTTTAAAAAAAAAGTGCCATTCCCTAAACATTAACCCTATTATCTCAATCTGTTGAAAATTTACAAAAAAAGAAAAGAACATGACCTTTATATGCATACAGTATTATATTTGAACCTAAAGATTGATCTTAAATGTCGACGCAAAAAAAACAGAGCTCATACCAAATGCCGGATCCAAATCCATAGGAAATACGCCTTTTGCATAGACATAAGTCAGATCAACGCTTTTCCACCAATAATTGCTAGTGCCATCTCCGAATCCAACTGCTGCGCCGTCGGTAGCGAACGTGATATCCATCGTCCAACCCTTGAGGAACATTAGGGTCAGGATATTGGTATTATTGGGGGCGTGGCACTTTCCGCTAATGCCGTCCACAGAGTGTACTCCAACCGTAGCAGTCTTGTTCGTCGTCACATTCTGAAAAGGATAACAGTGGTGTGGTGGTTTCATGGGTGGGGAAGATTTATTTTAAAACTACTAGAAAATGTGTCCATTGGACGCAGATACCCCGCTTTAGCGCTGGCAATCACATAAAATAATAAAACTTCAATGTAAATTAACGTCAATGTTAATTAACAAAGTGCGAAATAAGGTCGATGACTGACCTACTTTTGCTCGGAACAAACTGCTGCTAAAGTAATTAGAAGTTACTGCTTAAATAATAATGGATGACGGCATGGATGGACAATGCACTACAACACACTACAGTAAAACCCGCTATATCTGACATCGCTAGGTACAGGCTTTTAATGTCGGATAATAGAGATTGCAGGTAGGGTAGAGTAACTCATTTGTATATCCGCTTGTTGTGAATGTTCGGTTTTCACATATTCTTCACAGTAATCAAGTTTCTATTTTAAAATGTCCATCACAGATGATCGACCTAACGTGTGAAAAACAGTTCAAAAAAATATTTTATACAGGTAAAGCCGGAAAAAAAAGAAGGTGCGTTTCCTATTGCATGCTCTAAAAAATTAGGGTCGGTACATGTAGGTAGGCATTTTTTAAAAAAATATATTTTGGAGCAAGATATTGTGAGATTCTAGATGTATTTATCTCATAAACCCCATACAAGTTGATGATACAACTGAAAGTTTCTCTGTGATGTCAGTTTACCTCGATATATTGTGATAAATCATTGTTCAGAACAATTTTTTTTTTTTTTTTCATAAAACGTTTTAGGGTCGGCCCCTTAAAAATAGGGTTGGTAGGGCCACCGGAAACACAGGTATTTTTTTTTTTGGTCTAAGGTCAAGATCTAAGTGTATCAGATAAAATGTGTTTGAATCTCAGTTCAAACCGTGTCGGATACCAGGGACAGCAGGTTCCGTTAAACCAAGGGTCACTGCATACAGAACATATAAGGATTTCGTCCATGCCAAGACACCAAACAGATACAATAGGATGTCTTTAAATAAGTGGTCCGATACACCAGTTTTCACTGTGTCAGATATGATGGCCTGGCCTGGGGCCAGTAGAAGTTGAAAATCAGAACCAACATTTGGTACAAGTAATAGCCATCCACGCAACTTACCCCAATCAATGCTGGGTACTTCAACTTGAAGGCTATCTGACCCTTAAGCATGATGCAGTTTGTCTTGTTATCAAACACCTGCAGTGTTAGTTCTGGATGGGAGTCCGGTGTAGCAGGAGTTGTGGACGGTACAGTTGGTTTTGTAGTGGCCGTCGTTGGTTTTGTTGTGGCCGTTGTTGCATTTGTTGGTTTTGTAGTGGCCGTTGTTGCATTTGTTGGTTTCGTAGTGGCCGTTGTTGCATTTGTTGGTTTCGTAGTGGCCGTTGTTGCATTTGTTGGTTTCGTAGTGGCCGTTGTTGCATTTGTTGGTTTCGTAGTGGCCGTTGTTGCATTTGTTGGTTTCGTTGTGGCCGTTGTTGCATTTGTAGGTTTTGAAGTGGGCGTTGTTGATTTTGAAGTGGGCGTTGTTGGTTTTGAAGTGGGCGTTGTTGTTAGTTTCGTAGAGGTTGTTGTGTCCACAACACACTCTTCAACTAAAATATTAAACGTGATCCTTACATAAAACGCTAAAACATTTTGCCTCTTTTACGCATCCCATTCACACTATTCACCCACAATCATAAAGGTATAATTTACATTTAATACTGTTATAATACATATAGACAAATGCTTGACACGGTTTATTCAGATTGACACATAAATCAGTCAGGCGTGTAATTTAGCATCCACAGCTGTTAATATTTTCTAAATAAAAGTTATTTTCACCCCCAAACTTACACTTGAATTGTATCTTCCTTTATTTTACAAATAACTCCTGTCTGCAAATGAATTCACACACAAATAAATAACTATTAAAGGATTTTGTATTGCAATGATATTAGCTGTTTGCAAGGAAGTTTGTGATGTAAAGTAAACTTATTTATTATGGTCAGTATACATGAAGTGTTATTTGTCCAAATAATATTTTTGTTAATTTACCACTACCAGTGATCAAAAATCATCAATGATGCCTCCATATGTTTTTTGAAAATTATTCTTAAGTAAAGTATGACAAAGCATGGAATTTCACAGCGTATGGTGTCTGTCGCTCTTGGCTTGCATAAATGTACTATAACAAGACTATTACAACGTCTGAGAGACAGTATTGAACAACAACTGTCCTAAACAAAGACGTCCATGTGTTACACCACGTCAAGATAACCTAGGTAAATGCTTTTCCTTTAGTATACATGACATTGTAAGAACATTCATCAGAAAGACTTAGGCAAAAAAAAATTGGGTTGTTTCCGCTAACGGCTTCAAAAACAAGATGGCCATGATGGCCCTATATCGCTCACCGGAGTAAATTTGAACCATTACAAGAGGGCCAAGATGGCCCTAAAGCGACCACCTGAGTACTGGCACATTATCGAACTTCTTCGAAATCTTATGGTCATACACAATCTGTGCAAGTTTGGTTAAGACTGTTCAAGAAATGTGGGCTCTGTTGTGTATAACAACATTGATATAGACAGTTCAAGACCCTGACAAAGTTTGGTAAAGATCAAATACAAAATGAAGGTGCTAGAGAGTAACACCTTGGCCAGAGCCAAATGTGACCCCAGGGCTACATGTAATATACAAGAGATGTGTGCCTTGTGGTTTTAGAGAAGGAAGATTTTTAAGTTTTTTCCCTTAGTATACAAGTCTATGTAAAACGTGACCCCTGGGGCGGGGTCAAATGTGAATCCAGGGTCACCATTTGAACAAACTTGGTAAAGGACCATAAGAGTATAGTAAATGCAAAATATTAAACCTTCCAGAGAAGAATACTTTAATGTGTTTCCTATATACGTCTATGTAAAACTGTGACCCTCGGAGTGGGGTCAAATTTTACCCCAGGGTCACCATTTGAACAAACTTGATCGAGGACCATAATCTTATAGTAAATGCAAAATATTAAACCTCTGGCTCTTGCAGTTTCAGAGAAGGAGATTTTTTAAGTTTTTCCCTATACATCTCTATGTAAAACATGTGACCCTTGGGCGCTCGGGTCACCATTTGAACAAACTTGGTAAAGGACCATAAGCTTATATTAAATGCAAAATATCCAACCTCTGGCTCTTGTAGTTTCCGAGAAGATTTTTTAATTTTTTTTCCTATATAAGTCTATGTAAAACTGTGACACCCGGGGCGGGGACAAATTTGACCCCAGGGTCAACATTTGAACAAACTAAGTAGAGGACCATAAGCTGATGCTACATGTAATACATGAGAGCTCCGTGCCATGTGGTTCCAGAGAAGAAGATTTTTTTCAGTTTTTCCCTATAAAAGCCTATGTAAAACTGTGTTTTTTTTTTTTTTATATATGTCTATGTAAAACTGTGACCCCCGGGGCGGGGACAAATTTGACCCCAGGGTCACCATTTGAACAAACTTAGTAGAGGACCATAAGCTGAAGCTACATGTAATACATGAGATCTCTGTGCCTTGTGGTTTCAGAGAAGAAGATTTTTTAAAGTTTTTTCCTATATGTCTATATGAAAAACATGCAAAATTTCAATATACAAACTTTGGACCCCGGGGGCATGGCCATTTTTGACCCCGGGGACTTCATTTGAACAAACTTGATAGTCTAGGCGTTGGCGATCATTTTAAAAGAAAAACTGTTGAAATCTGTCCAGCTGTTCTGGAGAAGATTTTTTAAGGTTTCGACCATATATGGTAATGGTGGCCATCTTGGATGTCGCGCTGACCTAATTTTAACAAATCTAAAAAGCATTCATCTAAGGATCATCCACGTGAAGTTTGGTCAAAATTGGCCACGCGGTTTCTGAGAAGTCGTTTGAAGCAAAAGTTAACGACGGACGACGGACGAAGAGTGATCCCAATAGCTCACCTTTGAGCCTTCGGCTCAGGTGAGCTAAAAATAGGGTAGGTAGGCAAAACATTTTTTTTGTTTTTGTTTTTGTTATATTAATGTCATTATTTTTTGTTAATGAAAAACACTTTTAATATGATAAAAAGTACTGGGGAAAGTATTAATACCTAGATAATACATGGTTAGGGCCATTTTTCAATATTTAATAATGTACACTGGAAACCCCAGAGGTCGTGGGTTCAAATCTCACTGGAGGCATACCTTTTGTTTTTCTCCATAGGAAACCTTGGTTCATGATGGTTTCAACTTTTATTATTTTTTTTTTTTTTTGCAATAAAAAAAGTTAGGGTCGCCAGCTAAATAGTCATAAGTGTCGGTTGAGTTAGCAGAAACAAACACTATTTTCTTTTAAGCCTTACTGAAACAAACAGACGCATGAATGAAGGACAAAAGGCCATAAAGCAAAGTTCACTGGAGCTTAAAATAAAATATTTAAAACTGAACACAGACTGCACATGTGTTAGAAATGTTTTATTATACAACTATCTACTTCTCTTGAATTTAATTGAATTGGATTTTATAGTCGCACCAACAGCTAAGGTCATATGGCGACTTTCCAGCTTCCACTGGTGGAGGAAGACCCCAGGTGCCCCTCCGGGCAATTTTCGTGCACGGGCGGGCACCTGGGTAAAACCACCGACATTCCGCAAGCCAGCTGGATAGCTTCCTCACATAAAGATTCCTACGCCCCTGAGGGATCGAACCTACAGCGGTGAGGGGCTACTTCTCTTGAAGTAAATGCTAAACTATTCTTCGAAGTGAATGACTATTGACCTGAAACTGTAAATTGTTTTGATAGAGACGAAAACAGCTCAATTTCCACATTGTCGAATTGACCTCCATCATTCGATGCTTGAGGCGTGGGATAATTTGCTTTGAGTAAAGCGCTAACACGACTCTGAGCAAACCAGTGACTCAGCTCAGTGACTCAGAAAAGTGACTATTCACTGAAAGTCGAAAATCGAACCGAAACGGAGTGAATAGCACAAATTATTCTCCATCATTTGACTGCTTCTCAGAGTAATTATAAGTGATATCAAATTATTCTTGTCTATTAAATGACATCCACTTGAGAAAATAGACAAACATGTCGAACAACTTCTAGGAAAGTAACTAAAGGTATTGATTTCACCTTTTGCAGACACCCAGTGCTCATGGAACTCCTATATGACCAAGGAAAGGAAAAACATTTTCCCATCATAACTGTATTTTCCCCTTCATCACACCAACTGCTTGGATCATTATAGACATGTAACTGTGAATGTAGGAATATTTTCCATCAGTAAAGTTTCCATAAACCAAACCAAATCCTTGAACACATACTTACCATCAGTAAAGTTTCCATAAACCAAACCAAATCCTTGAACACATACTTACCATCAGTAAAGTTTCCATAAACCAAACCAAATCCTTGAACACATACTTACCATCAGTAAAGTTTTCATAAACCAAACCAAATCCTTGAACACATACTTACCATCAGTATACTTTCCATCAGCCACACCAAACCCTTGGATCTTTATTTTCATAATTTTGAATGTCATGTCATACTTGTCACCATCAGGTGTAGCAGCACTAAACATCATGGACTTCATTTCGCCACATTTAAACGCCTTGCCCACAGTACCCGCCGCCATACGTTTTTTTAAAGAAACTTTGTCTACAAAAATAGACATGACAGCATTATTGTCATAGTTTTATTGAAAGGAAATCACCGAAACACATACCAATATTTTATTAAGTTCATCATCAAGCTTTTAGTTCAATCAAGGCAGTTTGAGTTTTATAAATCGCTAGCGATATTTGTTAAACGACGCCAGATAAAATTTCAAATGAAAACATGAATTATTAAAAAAATATATAATTCTTTGAAAAGTGACCGATTATAAAAGTTGAGTAGTGTATGTGTGCAAATTGAAAGCCAATGAAAATGGATAAATAAATCGAGACAGTAGTTTCAGTGCTTGATAAATACTTTAAGATTGCCATGTGTCCCTTTAAAATCTGTTTTTCAATCGCAACAAAATATTGTTATCTAGTGTTGTTCCGATCAATCGATTTGATCGATCATCTATCAGTTATGCCTTTAGTTTGATCAATCGATTACAATTTTTGATGATCGACTTTACTCGGTTGATGAAAAATGATGGCTTACATTATGTCACTCTCTTGTACTAAAATGTTAGAATTTTGAAACAAGTACCAGTAAGCACATATCATATGAAATCTCTAGAGGGTATCACAACTTTATATTTCAAATAAATGCTGGTCAGTTTCATTACCTGCTTTATTACCAGAACATACTTGAAATGTGTTTCTTTCTTTATTATATAGTACACTTGTCATATTTAGCAGCCATGTTTAGTCGATTAGTGATTCCCAACACTATTGTTATGCTGTTACACTGATAACTGTTGCTGCATGTTACAGTGTGACATGTGTTGTTGACTGTTACATTCTAACATATGTTGGTTGCATGTTACACTCTGACATGTTGTTGCATATTAAATTCTGACGACAAATGGTGCTGCAATTTACATTCCGACAATGTTGTTGCATCCTACATTCTGACAAATATTGGTTGCACGTTACATTCTGACAAATGTTGGTTGCATGTTACATTCTGACAAATGTTGGTTGCATGTTACATTCTGATAAATGTTGGTTGCATGTTACATTCTCACAAATGTTGGTTGCATGTTACATTCTGACAAATGTTGGTTGCATGTTACATTCTGACAAATGTTAGTTGCATGTTACATTCTCACAAATGTTGGTTGCATGTTACATTCTGACAAATGTTGGTTGCATGTTACATTCTGACATATGTTGTTACGTTCTGACATATGTTGGTTGCATTTTACATTCTGACAAATGTTGGTTGCATGTTACATTCTGATAAATGTTGTTACATTCTGACAAATGTTGGTTGCATGTTACATTCTGACAAATGTTGGTTACATGTTACAAATGTTGGTTGCATGTTACATTCTGACAAATGTTGTTACATTCTGACAAATGTTGGTTGCATGTTACATTCTGACAAATGTTGTTACATTCTGACAAATGTTGGTTGCATGTTACATTCTGACAAATGTTGGTTGCATGTTACATTCTGATAAATGTTGGTTGCATGTTACATTCTGACAAATGTTGGTTGCATATGTTGCATTCTGACAAATGTTGGTTGCTATGATGCATTCTGAGAAATACTGGTTCCATGTTACATTCTGACATGTTGGCTGTATGTTAGTTTTTGTTACATTCTGACAAACAATGGTTGCATATTACATTCTGACAAATGTTGGTTATACGATACATTCTGACAAATGTTGTTGGCTATTACATTCTGACAATTGTTGGTTGCACGGTACATTCAAAAAATGTTAAATTCTGTCAAAGGTTTGGTGGTTTTTTGGATATGTTTTTGGATAATTTTTGTCTTTAAAACCAGAATATGGCTTGAAAGTGACCTTGACCTTTTGCTATCTGCAAGGTTAGTTTGTAATGACTATTAACATGCTACAGATGATGGTTAAATATGATGAAATGAAAAAGTTATAGGTTACGTTGTCTTCCCATTGACAGGAACCAAATGGCCAAGTTTTATTAAAACCTGTAAAGCCTTTGTTTGTAGCATGTTGTTTCTCAAATTGCTCTAATAGGTGACAACATATGGATTTGTTATTTTTATTTATAAGCTGGCCTGGCCTCTTACCACTAGAGCTTAACATTGACCAAACAACAGACTTGTGTACTTACCCATTTTAGAGTTGTTAAATACTCTATTGGGAACAATCGATAGTGTCAAATCAATGTTCACTTTGTTTGTCATATTCTTGAAGTCGAACGTAAAGGTTCCGTCATCCACCTTCCAGATAACAGTTAGGGATCGTGCAGCAGTAGCACAGTCTCCATTATACACTTCACTGCCATTAAACGACCAGGATGGAATTGCCTGAAATAGTAAAACACAATTAAAAGTATGCCAAAATATTTGTAGAGTATTGTTGTAATTTTGTACAGGTACCAGTATTCAAGCCTGGTTACTGAGGACATTATGTCTGTCTTCGGTTAAAAAATAAATTGTTTTACGGACGTGTTTTAGGTTTTAATTTTTATTCTGCATAAAGGATCAAGATGTTTGTATTTACAATCAAGCGTGGAAGAAAAGCACTTGAAAAAAGTGGGGTGCCGATACTGAATGTGGGGGAGGGGGGTAAACAGGGGATGCAGTAATTAAATTTAGTTAAAGAGTAAGCAAATTCTTACTGTTATTTTGCCGTCTTTATCCGTCCAGGAGAGACTGTTGTTTGTTTCGATGTCTATCAGGATACATGGCACACCTGACGCTGGATACTGTAAATGTTGCTCAGCCACACCTGCAATTTGCAAATATAGAAAATTCATGCATAATATTGGTAATTGTTTTCAATGTAGGACGGCCCATATTTTGAGACTTGTAGCAGGAAGGGATGAAGCTTTCCCAAAGATAAAGACAACCAGAGAGGCTCTGAAATTAATATAATTTTACTTCTAACTGTCTATTAAATCATTTTAGAATTATTTATTTTTTAGAATTTTGTGATTCTTGGTTTCAAGAAACTCCTTACTCAATGAGTGATACAAACAGTCTTAATCTGTGTTTCACTGCAATTAGAAGGCTCATTCTGTTCTGAGAACACACTGAGTTCATCAGAATAGCATGACGTGATGTCATAATAGCATGATGTGATGTCACAATACCAGAAAGTGGTGTCCTGATAGAAGCAACCAAATGAAAATAACAAGAGCTAGGCTCGCGTTAACCGTTCGCCATAGGCGAAAATGAACCCGAACTGGCGAATGAAAATCTAAAGAAATACATAGCAAATTCGCCAGACATCGGCGGTCTGGCGAATCCAAATTTCCGACTGATTTTGTCTAAAAAATGTCGGAAAACCAAGAATTCTAATATACGACGTCTTTGACTGTTTATAAGCCAATATCCCGCTGGGTGTTGTCAGCTAATAAGCGACAATCAATTTGGACAGATAACTAATTATCGCAGTGTTTATTGCAAAACCGCTGTCAAATTGTTGTGTTTGCGATAGATGCCGCCCACTGTTCCGCCTCTCGCTGTCAATCAACTAGCTGTGTCCCCGCGCTCAATATTATCCATATATTTAATTGCGTTATTGAGCCGGGTAAAACATCAAATAATGTGGCGCCCTCTTACGGCCAAAATTGCTGATCAATACAGAAAGTGTGTGAAGTTTGACACTGTTTGTTTAAAAATTAATCAGTCAGAGATGCTCTGTTTAAAGGCCGATGATCTTTTTGAACTTTACGATCACTGGTAAGTGTGGAGTGCCCAGTTGTACACACAGTAGCGTAAACGGGAACAATGGCAAGTGTGCACGTGTTTGATCGGCTGTCTCTAAATTTTGACAATGTTCAATCAACATGAAACAATAGTCAATACAAAAGGTGCGATTACTCAAAATATTGGTACAGTTTTAGAATGAAGTTGCTTTTATTACTTATTCTTATTCTATGAATGATAGTCGTGGTGTATGTAGCATTTCCGAATTTTGTCTCGCAATGCGACGCGATCTTTCTAGCTTCTTTGAACCCTTGTTAACAGAAAACAGCCAGAGACTGAGTCACAGACTCCAATATGCATTCATGCTGTCCTTTTTAAAATTTCAGTATTGACACTTTTTAAAAATTAAATTGTATAAGATTAAATAAAACACGAGGTCAATGACCTTGAAGCTCTACTGATTGATTTTGATTTCAGAGAAGTAGTCTCTACAAGTTTTCATTATATAACTCTATGTAAACAAAGATGGCCGCTGACAGCCATGTTTAACATTGAATAAAAATAATGTTCGACTCGGATAACCATCATGTCATGCTGATCATTTTAGAAAAAGTCCCATATCAATATCTCTCATAGTTTTCAAGAAGTAGTCGCTATAAACTTATTTTTTAAAAATCTATTTTTAGCCATGGCGGCCATCTTGAATTTCCGGCCGACCTGAAATTTTGCTAAGATCAATAAGACATCAAGAGCAACATTCGTGTGAAGTTTCATGAAAATCCATCAAGTAGTTTCAGATGAGTAGTCGCTACAAGTTTTCATTATATAACTCTATGTAAACAAAGATGGACACTGGCAGCCATGTTTAACGTCGAATCAAAATAATGTCTCGAATAACCATCATGCCATGCTGATCATTTTAGAAAAAGTCCCATATCAATATCACTTACAGTTTTCAAGAAGTAGTCGCTACAAACTTATTTTTTTAAAATCTATTTTTAGCTGTGGCGGCCATCTTGAATTTCTGGCCGATCTGAAATTTTGCTAGGATCAATAAGACATCAAGAGCAACATTCCTGTGAAGTTTCATGAAAATCCGTAGAGTAGTTTCAGAGGAGGAGTAGTCGCTACAAGTTTTCATTATATAACTCTATGTAAACAAAGATGGCCGCTGACAGCCATGTTTAACATCGAATCAAAACGATTTTTGACAAGGACCAACATCATATGCTGATCATTTTAGAAAAAGTCCCATATCAATATCACTTATAGTTTTCAAGAAGTAGTCGCTACAAACTTGTATTTTTAAAATCTCTTTTTAGCCATGGTGGCCATCTTGAATTTCCGGCCGACCTGAAATTTTGCTAAGTTCAATTAGACATCAAGAGCAACAATCGTGTGAAGTTTCATGAAAATCCGTCAAGTAGTTTCAGAGGAGTAGTCGCTACAAGTTTTCATTATATAACTCTATGTAAACAAAGATGGCCACTGGCAGCCATGTTTAACGTCGAATCCCATATCAATATCTCTTATAGTTTTCAAAAAGTAGTCGCTACAAACTTATTTTTTAAAAATCTATTTTTAGCCGTGACGGTCATCTTTAATTTCCGGCCGACCTGAAATTTTGCTAGGATCAATAAGACATCAAGAGCAACATTCCTGTGTAGTTTCATGAAAATCCGTCAAGTAGTTTCAGAGGAGTAGTCGCTACAATTTTTCATTATATAACTCTATGGAAACAAAGATGGTCGCTGGCAGCCATGTTTAACGTCGAATCAAAACGATTTTCAACAAGGACCAACATCATGTCATGCTGATCATTTTAGAAAAAGTCCCATATCAATATCTCTTATAGTTTTCAAGAAGTAGTCGCTACAAACTTATTTATTTTAAATCTATTTTTAGCTGTGACGGCCATCTTGAATTTCTGGCAGATCTGAAATTTTGCTAGGATCAATTAGACATCAAGAGCAACATTCTTGTAAAGTTTCATGAAAATCCGCCAAGTAGTTTCAGAGTAGTCGTCACTACAAGTTTTTACAATATAACTCTATGTAAACAAAGATGGCCGCTGGCAGCCATGTTAAACGTCGAATCAAAACTATTTTTGACTAGAACCAACATCATGTCATGCTGATCATTTTAGAAAAAGTCCCATATCAATATCACTTATAGTTTTCAAGAAGTAGTCGCTACAAACTTGTATTTTAAAACTCTATTTTTAGCTTTGGCAGCCATCTTGGATTTCACATCAACATGAATTTTTGCTAGGATCAACTAGACTTTATGGGCAACATTTCTGTAAAGTTTTATGAATATCCATCCAGTAGTTTCAGAGGAGTTGTCGCTACACATAAAAGTTTACGGACAGACAGACAGACAGACACCGCACCACGGCATAAGCTCTGCTGATCTCTGATCAGTCGAGCTAAAAATTAAAAAGTTTTGAGTATTGTGCAACTCAACTTTTAATAATAAACACTAATTAAGCAGAATGCAGCATGCATATGATATGGAAATATTGATACCCTACAGATTAATATTAAAGCATACTCTTTTAACTTCCTTTTGATGTGTACGCAAACGCGAGGTTTTAGCGCCTTCAATTAAAGTTCCAAAATATCTCGACAAAAGTCTGGCTAAAGACATTCTAATCTGGCTAAAGAAATGTTTAGGGCTTTAGCCAGATTTGGCTAAAGAAATGTTTAGGGCTTTAGCCAGATTTGGCTAAAGGTTTTAAAATCCTAGCGCTAGCCTAGAAGAGGTCAATGACCTTGAAGCTCTACTGATTGATTTTGATTCTGATCAGTAGAGCTAAAAACAGAGTTGTTTTGTTACATATACATGTATGCAGCCTAGAAGAGGTCAATGACCTTGAAGCTCTGCTGATTGATTTTGATTCTGATCAGTAGAGCTAAAAACAGAGTTGTTTTGTTACATATACATGTATGCAACTTCCTTTTTTATCCGAGATTTTACATAGGCCAAAAAGAAAAACATTTTTGTTTGGGCCAAGTTGTTTAATTAGACAGGTAAAGGCACTTTTTTTGTTTATATACAAGAGATCCAGGGTCTTCCACATTCCCCTATCCCTTAATTGTAAAATATAATACTCCCTATTCCTTAACCCCCTATCCTTTGATCTCTCTGCCCTATCCCTTAAAAACACCAATAAATCTCCAAAATGCATTATACCTGTCTATAAATAGCTCCTTGTAGGCTATACTTCTTAAAAATCCCTTCATTTACTGTTGAAATAGACTTCAAATTGCATTTAACAAATTATGATCTGTAAACATATTGGTCACCCGAAGGGTACCTCCCTCACACACCCACCCCATGACATTCACAGTTAATCTCCCCTATCCCTTAAATAATTTCTGTGGTAGAACCTGAGATCCACAAATTAATGATACATCAGGCACATCTGAATACTTTGATAATTATCTATGTTAGGGGAAATGTTATTTACCCATTTTGGCCCATTTGTACTGACCATTACAGGGCTTCCGTTAATGGGCGTACGGCCGTAAATTACGTCCAAAAATCGTAGTTGTACGGCGAAAATTAAGATCAAAGGCGTACAGTGTACTTACAAAAACTTCAAAGTACGCCGCGATCGTTTACTACGGACGTCCCATAATCTGTAAATTACCGATTATAGCCCCGCCCATCTAATCTAATTTCATTTGAGACTGCCGACGTAACAAGTTGTAAAGCAATTAAAACTCTGGAGCCTGTAATTGACAGGTAAATCCGTTTTTGTCCCGTTTTTATCAAGGGTCACACGCATGACTGGTGAGTGGAGAGCATGTTAATTAGATAATTGGCCTAGCCGCGCATTTCACAAAATGAACGCCAAATTGACTAATTTATATTTATTAACCACAAAGTTGAAACTCCTTACACAGACAGATTATACTTTTAAGGCTATTTCTTTTATATCTTTGTGTCATTTTTCTATGTATTTATCAAAGTTACAAATAGAAACCAGGGCTGACATATAAAGCCCTGTAGGTTGCAGAAAACTAAATACTTTCCCATAGACCTCCTGTTGCACCTGTCAGCTAATATCTCAAGAATTATACACCAGATTTTCTTTAAATTACCTTATTTCATAGATATTTCCATCACAAAGCCTTTGAAAGTGTGAAAAAGACAATTTTTTCTGCTCAAACTCTCTGCACATGTCTGTGTTTACAAACACTATTGAATCCGCACTGAATATTGACATGCAATTTCAATGGATGTTAAATTTTCAAAAACATTAAAAAATATTTTTTTATTTAATTTAATGATCCTAGCTGATGGGGATTATTTTACCTATAGTTTATCCTTCCTGAAAATGCATATTGAATATTTCAAAATTATATCTGCTGACCTCTGTGAACTCTGTGAACTTTCACTTCTGTACTGAATCGTACACAACAAAAGGCGGGGCTTCAGCCAGGCTATATTTAGCTGTACGCAACCTGTAGAAACGAAGTACGACAAACAATATTTAATAATCTCTAACCTAGGGGAGAGAACTCTTCGCAAATGGAGACTAAACACGGAAGTGAAATTATCACTGGCAAAAACAATCGATTGCTTTGATAATAAATTAAAGAATCTGTTACATTTATTCCTACACTTGACAGTTTTACATACCTTTCATTAATGTATGCCAATTTAAAACCTTTCCTGGACTGATAAATTGAAAACTGTTTGCAAAATGTAATTTACTGTATAAAACTTGTGGGTGGGGTATGGCACGCAAAGGGAAATTAAGTATTTTTAGTTTGAAACTGTTTATATAATGAGGTCATCAAATATTTTCTTTTATAAACATATAGATGATTATAATTATCCTTTTTTTTTTTTTAACAATTTAGATGTGTTGTTTCCCTCACTACCACGTGGAATCACTGACTCAAAGACTATGAATGCCATGCACAAACACTGGAACTTCCTAAATTTTCCCCATGAACTTCCAAATTTGATACACAGGAAGTTCGAACTTCCTAAATTTGAACCTTAGTGGAAGCCCTGCCATTATGCCAGTCAGAACTGGCCATCATGCATTCCTCCTGATGTTAACAAGAACCAACTAAACTAGAACTGTGTTCCATGGAACACTTGTGTCGTCTGCCATGTGCTAACTCCCGATATGAGCTTGGTTAGGTTGCAGGCTAAAATTTTATAAAAAGGAGCCTAACTCGGCCAAAATGAAAGTCAGAGTTATTGGATATTTGTACAACATTTCTTGAAGTAAGATGAACATGGTTAGGTTTCAGGTTAAAGTGTGACGGATGATGACGGACAAAGTGATCCCTAAGTGTCTGCCATGCTATGCAGGTTATACAACATTATGCTTTTTTTTGGGCGGTGTCATAAAATCTTTAGGTTTGGCACCATTTTTTTGATAGAATTGGGAACATGAACATGCATGTAAAACTAGATACAGTATGTAGCTTCTGAGATATACTTTGATATATTTTAATAAAGATCATCAAATTGGATGATGGACATGAATTTCCAAAAATTAGAGATGGACCCACACATAAAAACAGTATTTTTGTCTTCCCTTTCTGACTGTAGTCTTCACCTTAATCTTACCGGAAATAACATATGGTCAGACAAAATATCATCACATTTATAAGCGTCTCTGGAATTTTCCCCATTGGGACAACCATACAAAATTGTTGGTTTACTGTTTCCCTACCAGGAAGAAGGGCTCCACCCAAATCTTTTTATAGCAATTTTTTAACATTATTTTCTTTTTGTTATCTGCATTATACCTTTCTTTAATTTCTTAAGTGTTTACTGTCCTTGGGTCGGAAAACACAAATAAATATTTTTTTTAAGGATGGCCTTGGCCAGTTGTGCTAACAAAGTTACATAAATGAAGGCAATGCAACTTTTATCAATAGATAGTCAAGATTATAACTGGCTTATCCAGTACTACATTGAAACTAGGAAGATAAATGAACTATGATCATTTCAATATCATACTTCACCAACTACAATACGGCCATCCTTAAAAATATGTTAGCTGTTTCCCGATCCAGTATTTTATCAATGGGTAGGTAGGTAGGTGATTTTTCTTTTTTGATGAAGACAGTTAAAACCTTAAAGGGACAATGTCGGTAACTTTTAGCTTATAAAACACACACACTAATTACGTTCACAAACATTATTGAATATTTACTAAATAAATGCAGGACTGTTTAACGGAATTACATTGCGGTGCAAAAAAAGAAGTGCTGCTTTGTGCGTTTGAATTCGCAGCCCAACTAAAATTACACTCGCGGGTAATAATAGTGAGTGCGAGATTGTTGACGTCGCTCCTGACTGAGGTAAACGGGCTATACATATTACGCAATACATACTACATGTAGAAAAGCTAATGCGCTAATGGCAGTCACGTGATCAGCAGAAAAGGTAAATAAGGCCAAAAAACAATTGGTTTGTTTCCGCTAACGGCTTCAAATAATATAGGGTAGGTAGGTAGGCAAACCTTTATTTTTCTTTTTTTTTTATTATTAATGACTTTTATTTTTGTCAATGAAAAACAGTTTTAATATGATAAAAAATACTAGGGAAGGCAATAATACATGGTTATGGCCCTTTTTCAATATTTGGTAATGTACACTGGAAACCCCGGCGTTGGTGGGTTCAAATCTCACTGGAGGCATATTTTATTTTTATTTTTTTTCTCCATAAGAAACCTTGATTCATGGGTTCAAATTTTTATTATTATTATTAAAAAAAAATAAAAAAATAAAAAATTAATAACTTTTTTTTTTGCAATAAAAAAGGTAGGGTCGCAGCTAAATAATAGGGTCGGTCGGGTTAGCGGAAACAAACACTTTTTTCTTTTAAGCCTAATGTGGGTCCCACATTAAAACTTTTTTTCTTCAAATTCACGAATGTATTACTACGGACTTCTTTGGGTCTATGCTCAAGTTTTCATGTATACATTTCACTGAATACATGTCAGACAGATATTTGGTTATGCTCAATATCTGCTAACTTACGGACAGTGTCCCTTTAAGAAATGAAAGAAAAATATATTAAAGATAGTAAAAAAATTATGTTAAGGAATTGCTATAAAAAGTTGTCTTTAGGTACTTTTTTCGCGGCCTACCGGTCAATGGATACCTTATACCTACTTCCTAACATTTTATATTTCAATTTAATATACTTCATTACTTGCATGCAATAATTTAAAACAAAGCATAAAATAAGTTTGGAAGTAGGAATTCAATCAGGATATATGTGCAAGTACTTCCGAATTTGGAAGAAAACACAAGCCTCGTCTATTATGTTAGTTTGGATTATACAGAACAAAAGTAAAAAGTACCCAATTGTCTAACTCTTTCCATTATTTGCTGAACAATAAAACCGGATAAATAATGATATGTATGGAATAATATGTTAGATTGCCACAGTCATGACAAAGTATTGGCTGAAAAGATTTGCAACAAGGAAATTATACCGCTTTTCTTTAAAAAAAATTGTTTTTGTCACCTAAGAAACATCAACTCGATCAAAAATACCTCAATTTGTTCATCTTGAGAATATTTTCTGTAGGTTCCATACTCGAAAAACAACAAAAAAAACATAACACAGCTTGTGTAGATGGCAACTTTTAAATCCAAAATTATCAAATTACCTTCCTTTTTAATTCTGATATTGATCATTCATAACAAAATTTTACTTGACAAAAATTGGAACGAATTAGCGCAATAATTTGTTCTCACTGCGTGTGCTTATAAACATCAAACGTTGCTTTATTAAAATTCTAAGCGTTCATACTCATTCAAAACCTGGCCGATGAACATACCACCTAAAAAAAGTGGGTACTTTCTATTTTTGCTCAAGATAATTATGTAACATGTTAATGTTATGCTGTATATTTGGCAGGCCTGTAACACTTAAAGGGTCACACGGCAATCTTGAAGTGTTTGAAATGGGTGTCTCAATGTATATATGCAGTATCATTTTTACTTTTGCCCTGGTTACATTTAAACAAATCAAAATTTAAATATTTTATTTTGTCCTATTATATTTAATAATTTTATAAGTTTTAAGATATTATTGATGCAATAATATCAAACATTAATAATATGCCAAAACAAATTGTTTAATAATATTCTTGTAATAATAATGATTGAACAAATGCAAGTTATGCAGAAAAACTAGCGGGACGCTGTGAGTTTTTAAAAAAATAAAAATTGCCACGTGTCCCTTTAAAACACAGCAGTAATTACACGGACTGTTGCACACTGTTTGATTGTCTATCGAAATAGGCCAATCAAATTTGGCAACTGAACAAATAACCATTATAGTTGAGAACAACAAGTACATGTAGTAGGCCAAGGTTATATACAAGTACTGCGGGAAAAAAGTTTAGCAAGTTTTTGTTGCACCCTGGAAATAATACATTTTTGGTTGTAAAATCCAGAAACTACTGCCATAGACACAATATTTTATTAAACACACATCAAAAACAGTCTAACATCTTAATGAACGTAGGGGTCAAGCCCGTAAAGTCCCAAAATGTCGGTATATCTTGTATACAGTATTATTTCTTCTAAAAAACTTGCTAAACTTTTTCCCTCAGTATATTTCAGGGTCCTGCACTGGAATTTTTTAGGCGCCAAATGTAGGCAGTGCTGTGGGTTGATTTTTTAATTATTACTTTTTGTTCCATTCGAAAATACACATAGATCAGCTCTGTGATGATTTTTAATTACAAGTAATAATAATGATATAAATAAGGAAGAAGTATTAGGCTGTAGAAATTAATTTAATTTGATCAATCACTAGTCCAGAACAAGTGACCCTGACAAAGATGAGACAAAACCACTATTTTACTTTTGCTCCTAATTTTAAAGGAGCGCATCACCCGGGGCAGTGACAAAATAACTTATTAAGCCCATTATCTACTCGTGTGTACACTAAACAATTCATGGCGTAAGTTATTGCCATTAGGTCAAACAGTATTTTTTCTCTATTTGTTAACTTAATTGTACTTTCACTTTCGTTTCCTTACAGCTGACAGGGAAGTAAATCAGCATGGTAATTTGTCTGTGTTTTATATGCACTGTTTACATTTTGTTTGCTTGGTGCTTAACTTAATTTTTCAGCACATTTTAGTAATGATGTACTGATTAATTGAATTGGGGTTTTAAGGCGCACCAACACATGAAAAGGTTATATGGCGCCTAACAGGCATTAACATGCCAGGCTCATCTTCCATGTACATCGAGATAAAATATGGAAAATGGGCCTAGAACCTTCTCACCCTGAACTGCAGAGTTGCTGCAAATTCTATCGTAGAAACTCCATTTACGCTAGAGCCACGTTATTGTTTTTCTGCCACTGCTCTTTGATGCGAGCGAGATAGCACCTGAAACAATGCAGGGATCATGATGAAGACCTTTAATGGACATGAACAAAAAATGATAAAATGAACATGAATTTGGGGGGATTCTACCCCTCTGCCTACCCCTCCAAAGGATCTGCAGTGGCCCTATTCATTGCCCCGTGACCAAACGGGGCCCCCGAGAACCACATGGGGAGTACCGATTAATCGTTTGTAACCTAGCATCGGTTACTTAGGCATCCGATTCTGATGATCGATCATGAGTATATAACCGATCAAAGGATAGGCCACATAAAAAAATATGTGTGGTTCAGGTAACCCGACCGACCCTATTTTAAGGGGTCGACCCTAAAACTTTGTAAGCAAAAATTTAAAAATTTAAAAAAAAAAATTAAAAAATTGTTGATAATGCAAAAAAATCCAACTCAATGTATAGTAATTTAACATATTAAATTCATTATCAGAATTAAATTCATTATTGAGAGAGAAAAAAATGCCTACCTACCTACCCTATTTTTTTTTGCCAGTGTTACCTGAACCACACATATTGTGTTTGGCCGTTATGCACTTTACTTAATTTTCAAAATAGAAATAAACACCAGTATCCAGGAGACCTCACTTGTGAACATAAGCATATATACACACATGAACACATTTATATCAATTAGAATCATTTTGCTGATAAAATGTCAATGTGTAAGAAACAAGCCAGGAAAAAAGTACATGCCTAATCAGAAATTACTCGAAGTTCGAAGTTCAAGGCCTCAAACTCAGATTTACATACACATGTTATAATACTTCATACATAGGCCAAAAAAAAAAGGTCTGTTTCTGGTCTTTCCAACAAACAAGAGGCCCAAGTGGGCCTGTCGACGCTCTACTGGTATGATGTGATTCAAAAACATAAACATGTTTCCTATATATTAACTCCATGTAAACTTTGGGTTATCGTTGCGGCCATTTTGAATATATGACGACAACGAAAAACACACACTTGATAGAGGCCAACAACAGGAACATGTATATGATATTAACTAGAATGGAATAAGTGGTAATATGTCGTTTGATAAATGTCCTTAAATCTGACCTAAGTTTAGCCATGGTGGCCATCTTGGATGACTGGAGGCCCCAAAACACAAATCTGAGGAGGACTAACCCAAAGATCATTGTGATTAAGTGTAAGTCTGAATTAATAAATTTGTGAATTTGAAGAAGAAAAATAAGTTTTATTTAGTGTTTGTAATCATTGCTGGGACAGAGATATTTAGTAATTTAATTACTTTGTTAGTATGCATGTTTCTGATTTTAAACGGGTATTTTGACAGTTTTTAGTTGGGTATTTTGACAGTTTTTAATTGGATATTTATGCAAATATATATGTTGCTTATCTGAAGTTTTGGCTAAAGTTTCAATCCTTTCAACTGGTGACTGTCAATCACGGTTCTGCATGCAGGATCATTGATGTTAATGGCTCTCTGATAACGAGATTCATAAACGATCCGCTGTTTAACTTAAAAGCGACACATGGCAATCCTGAAGATTTTATCATCCATTAAAATTAGTGTCAATTTATTAATCAAATATTATTTTGACTTTAGACCTGCTTGCATATATAACTAAATAATTTGAGTTTTTATTTGTTATTCTTATTCTACCAACTATAGGTTGAATATAATATTATTGGCGCAATAAAATCAACCATCAGACAAATTTTATGCAAAAACCATTTGCTTTATACCATTTTTATATTTAATATTAATCATTGAACAAACACAAGTTATTTATAAGCAGACTTTCCTTCTATCTCCTCTCTCAATTATTCACTGATTTTGATGAGAACACATTCTAAAGATTCAAAGTGAATAGCAAAATGGGATTATTATAATTTATCTTTATTCTGAAAATAAGAAATTGTATAAAAATATGAAAATGTCATCATTTTTTATTTTTTTACTTAAAAATCATGGTTTTGACATAGTCAAAGTCTCTTTTTTGTTCTAAATGTGAGAGAAAGAAAAATAATACCATTGGAAAGAAAATTAAATTTGTGATGGGATTTGGCATGAATAAAAGCTGTATCTATAAAACTCTTCATGATACGTGTTTAAAGTTGCAGGGATGAGAATGGGGTCCAAATAAAAACTCTGAAACCCCTAGGCGGGTCCGGGGGCATGCCCCCCCTCCCCCGAAAATTTGTTGAACCTAGATGCAAAATCCTGCACTCTGGTGCTATTTGAGAGTGTCTCATACTGTTTTTAAACTGCTACAAATATACAAAAAAACAACAACATTTTACAAGGTTATGTATGAAATTTTGGATTTTTTTTTTCAAAAACATTTTATTTTATGTTTTGTCCACTACACCAGATGATTTTGACTTTTTGATTGGCTGTGCGTTACATTCTACATTTTTCCTCTTTTTATTTTCACTTTCGCTTTCATATTTTCTTTTTTTTAACACTTAAAAAGTTCAACAAACTCATTTTGAAATGTAAACATTAGCACTGCCAAATACGAAATCAAACTGATTATGTATATATCAGTTTGTTTTGTTTTTATTTCATTTTTTTGACAACTCAATTCTTCGAACGTAATTAGTACACAAACTATGCACAAACCGTTACCCCCACCCGCCTTTCAAGTCTGTTACAATTACGCTCAACAATACACTGAGAAACAAAAAAAAAAATGCACACCTACCATTTCATATCAAACATACTTCCATTATCAAAAGTGATTTACCAGTAGTAGTCGTTATAGTCGTTTCATTGGCTAGCGGGTCTAGATTAAAATATATCGGGTCAATTGATTGGATAATATCGACAATGCCGACTGTCATTATACTTTGGAGGCGGTACTTCCGGCATGGTTGATTGTTGATAAAAACTGCCCGGGTTAATCGCTGATCGCCGCTGTGGATGCTAATTGCATTGCATAAGCGAGTGCAATTAAAGGATTATGTTGAGAAGTGTGACACATTCTTTGGCTTGGGTATATGTCTACACTCCACCCCCCCCCCCCCCCCCACCCCACCCCCCACCCTTCAAATTCCTCTACGAATTTACACTGATCTCAAAAATGGTCCTGGCAGTCAAAAAAAACGCGGAAATCCGCGAATCCGCGGAAAATTCTCATCCTGAAGTTGGAAAATATGTTGTGAAATTTTCTCACTGCCCCAGGGCTTTCTTTTCAAGATTTTGGGAACATGACCCATATCCCTGGAATTGGAATTTTAGTGGTGTTTTACTCAAAATTGGGAAAATAACAGCTAATAAATCTCACTAATAAGGACTTTTTTCAGGTATAATTGCATGGAATTAACATGATTCCTTAAGCAAATCAGTTTTTTTAGATGGTTCAGACTCACAACGGTCAGAAATTAATGGTTCAGACTCACCATGGTCAGAAATGGTACTACGAAAGCAGTATTGCTGGGTTTAGACAAGGTTTCTGTGTCAGATGCTGGGACTGACTGTGAAGACAGTGTGGCATGTTTGAATAAGAAGTCGAGCGTTTGTGATTTCCCTTCTGCTTGTTTAAGTTACTATGTGACTTTTTTGTTTTTGTTTATCATTGAAATCCGGATCGATCAGACAATTTGTAAATATTGTATTTCCTATTCAAAACAAAAAAATGATCGTCTAAAAGATCAGATAGTTCACTGTTGACGCCTACGATAAATTACGAAAATATCTAAAACACACAAATATTCGTACTCCATATTTTTGTTAGGTCTGTTATTAGGTCTGTGGTTTTTCCAAGGCTTAAGGGTATGTGAATCGTTGTACGTATTAATTTCTTGGACCATGGACTTGGTAAAAAAAATATTTTGACATTCAAGATTATGCTACCCAAAAAAGGCCCATCTATTCTGAATCACAAATTCAATTATTACTGTTATCTATCTCTCTTTGAAACTTAGAGAAACAAAATAACGCGTGGATTAACATGTTACTTACATAAGCTGGCTATAATAGCTACTGTCAATAGTTTCAGTATCATGATCATCCTTTCGTTTCTTGTCCCGATGACAAAATTTGCGATGTTCTGATAAACCTCGTAGCACAATTATCTTGCAATTTACGTCGAATTCGAGGGACACTACACTTTAAATATCTGAAACAAATAACAAAAACGTGTGTTTAAAATGAAAACAAATGTCGAAGAGGACAAATAGGAATAGGAAATGATTAAACTGCTTACCTTTCAAGAAGAATGAAAATACTCCTTGCATAAATGGCGGTGACCTCGAATCATATGACAGGTCATGTGCTCATAATTCACCAAACACACATGTCGTTGTCGTCATCATCGTGGCCCTGGCAGTGTACATGTACCTACGCACGAGACACATCTGGAACATACACTATACCTTCCCGAACACCCGAGTGCGTTTTCCTTTAACCAAGTATGTCTTTTGCACCAACACATTGTGAAAAAAACACAGCAAGAGAAAACGCGCCTAGGAAATGCTACTGTACTTATTTATTTGTTTAAAAATAAATAAATCTATATTTAGTAACTAGAACACTTACACCCACTGGTGGTGTCACCAACATGACCATGTGTTTAACAAGGTGCAGTCAGCACCTTTTAGCATCACGGGACATATTTATAGGTGCTAGATCTATTTAAGTCCCTGCTTCAGTTCATTATGGAATATGCACATTTATATTATTTTCGAAAACATAAACAAGGATTTTTTGTTCAAATTCTTGACATAATTCAATAAAATTGTAGCAGAAACTTACCATAACATGAATTAATATCGCTGGTGTTATGATTTCAACAATTAGCAGAGTCACGTTTTCGAGACCAAACAAGTTCATAAACAATATATACTGAAACACACTGATGTACGAACAAAATAAACAAGAAGAAACTGATGCAAAGCATCAGGGAGGCGCAGAATGCTTTCAAAAGGAGGAAACAAACATGTGTATTTATTTTGCACATTTTATTATATAACAACAAAAATGCAGAAATGTTTTAAACAGTTATATGGCAACAGTAAGCAATAGTAACTTGGGGACAAAGGCACATACTTAAGATATCAAAGCATATTTAAGACTAAAGTGTTTGCATTAATTGCTGATGATATATATTTCTAGAATGTTATGAAGATTTTTAGAATGTTGAGGTAGTTTGAATTAAGTTAAAAAATGCTAAAAAAAAAAAGCTGATATGATCATGATAAATGGCTGGGGTAGGTGGACATGTATTCGGAAGAAGTGGTTTGTTGTGGTAAGATATCATACAATTTGGTTTTTTGAATGTTTGACACTGATTTTTGTCATAGGTGTGTGTGGCTAATCATGAGATTTTCCTGGGTGGAAACCAGTATTGCATGGCCTGCGTCAGGAAATAGCATGCTCAAGCAAAGTTTCAAAGCTGTATCTGTTATAGTTACCGAAAGAAGTGCACCTTAACATAAAACTGAACCAAATACGCAGACGCCGATCAAGGGATGACAGTGTCGTATTATTTTCCAAAAACATACTGGCTAAAAAGTTGTCCTTAACGGAAAACTTAACCAATATACTAATTCAAAAAGGGGCATAACTTTTGCAGAAAGCAGCACAGAGTTATGAAACCTGATATGCTGGGTCATGTTATGACGTAGAACAACTATATAAAGTTTCAAAGTTGTAACTGTTACCTAATATTATATGGACCTATGACATAGCGCCACTTTCAATAATACAACCAATGCAAGTACTATGGAGAAGTATGCTGAGGACTTTGTCTGTCCGTTGGAAATCCTCCGGTTCATTCTCAAGAATTCTAATGTACTGTTCGCTTTCTTGACTGTTTTGTCGATGTGGAGGCTCCAATTCATTGTTTTTATAGCTCTACCCCGCGGTACCTTGACGAATCCGTAGTCTCAAGGACTCGCCGCTCCATGGTGATCTTGATCTGGAGACTCTGAGGGGGCTTTATTTGTCTGGGTGAAAATCCATGCCCCATGTCCTTTCCTATTCGACGAGTCGATCCAGGTAATTTTGGAGGGCAACGCTATCGTGTTTGAAATAGACACCTGAAACGCTCAGAATCAACACGTACCACCAGCCCCTCCCTAATAAGAATATATATAGATAATAACTGAACAAGCAATGTGTTACGCAAGCGTAAACTAGCTGCCGAGAGACAAAAAAAGTTAACATAATAATAGATCAAGTCCACGGGTGTTTAAACAATATTGAAAACAATAAATGTTGTCACGGAGACATAAACACGCCACGACGTTTTTTTCTTATATTCTTAACGATTTTTACCAAGCATTTTACCTTCCTACCAAGCATTTTGAATCAATGTGGGTGACCCCGCTTCTTTCTGTTCAAATTTCTTGACATTCCTTACATACCGATTACAATTCACCCTTGTAACACGGCATGAAGTACACATCAGCACAGAAATGTCAGAAATACACTTGTTCACATGTAAGGGATACGTGTGCGTTATCGTGTGCATTACAACACGTATAAACTGTCAACTGTTACCATGTGTAATTATAAGATTGCGTTATCAAAGTGAAAAAGAACTGTTGCTACCTTACCTTTTTTCAATAATGAAAACCATAATAATGTATTAATGAAGAAAACATAGGAAATCAGCTGGCTTGAACCCTCCCTCCCCCGGCACTAACACGACGTCTCAAACAACTACGTACGCTACAGAGGCCGGTGCATGTTTCATCGCTAATATACATATAATAATAATGACTACATGCTACACTTCAGTATACTGGTTTACGAAAACGTCATTTCAGCAAGTGAAATGGTAACCTTTCCACATTACAAAATATGTGTCTATACCATTCAATATTTTTAGACCGGTTCACTAGGAATTGAAGTTGTAATGCATGCTTATCATCGACTATATGATTCACAGTCTGTTAACTATAGACAAACACAGAAACCATATAAGGATCAGGTGCTTTCGGCCGTTGAATAAATGGTTAATTTCATATCACACCCTATATCAGGTCTGAGACGCCATATCAGTCCGAGAGCTTTAGCTCGAGAGCTGGTATGAGTCTAAGGCCTGATATAGGATGTGATATGAAAATACACATTTTTTATTCTATTTATATACTTCAGCTTTGTTGAAATGTAAACATCAGCTCACTCACTACGGAAAACGAGGGGAAAAAATTGCATTAATAGATCTAGTCCATTCCGATGTGTTCATGTATGAGTAAGTGATAAATCATTTAATTTTTTCCGAAACATGATAGAAAATGAAAGCCATAATGGCATTGAATTTGAAATATTCAAATCGTATCGTATATAAAAACAAACATATTTATAGACACGTATATGATAAATATATACATGTATACCAGTAAAATGTCATAAGTACCCATTTAAAAAAACGTCACTAATATTTTCATTGTTATGTTCATGCTTGATTGAAGATACCAGGGAGCTAAAGGATTATCCATGTTTCATTTTATTACAGACGGAACATCTACAATAAACAGTCACACTTTTATGTATTTTTTTTTTATTATTTCCTATGAATTTTAGGAAGTTTATATCTGTAAGCGGACTTTGATTCATGCTACGTGTTTTATCAGCACATTTCATGTTTTCATATAAATGGTGGGAAACTCTCAGAAGTTGTAACAATTTAAACAAAAAAAATATATTTTACAAACTATTGGTAAAAAATACATATCACACAACTATTTAAAATAATATTTAAACTAAGACAATTATTTAAGATATATAAATGAGTAATTAGGTAATTAAGAATTGTGTTCGGTGTATGCGTACTTATGAGGGGCGGGGTGGGGGTGGGGTGTGTCTGGCGGTTTTGGTCTACATTTATTTGAACGTTGAATTGTCAACGTTGACTATAACTCAATGGAAATGAACCAACTTGTCTATACTAATTATAATAACACACATGGGATAAAGTCATACATATTAAATGAAATAAAAAATGCCTACGATTGGACAAAACCAACCCGGCTTCTGTGGCGGTACCAAGGTCCATATTTCCCCGGCACTCCATGCAGCTGCGGCTATTGTTGTGTATCACATGTTTCCTCGAGAATAATTATCCCCGCCCCAACCCCCACAACCAAACACCTATTTGGATAATGATGTTCAAATACATAACTTGAGTTTGAGCCTCACCCACCTCCACGCCCCCAGTTACAGAAAATTGAAATGCTATATATAGACACCACACAAGCACTCTCCGGGGGACTGATTTGACGAAAACAGATTGGGGCAATCCGGGTAAATACGGACAAACATATAAATACGGACACTCTCCGAGAAAAGCCGACCTCTTACGAACTATTACTAACAGGGTTACAGGTTTCACGTTTTTGGTAGTTAATTTCTTCCTCTCGGTTGCACACGCAGTACCGTCTTCGTCACACAAAATATGAGACGTCATACTTTTTCCAAGAAGTCAACCTTGCTTCCTTTTCGATTTTTCGTCAATATCGATAGGGTGTTGTATCTCGATAGATGTAGTAACAGTGCTATAACAGGTATAATTTTCAGCAAAATATTCAATAAATGGTACATTTATGTAGATGAAAATTTCTGTTTCCAGAAAGTTACAGGTTTGATGGTATTGGAAAGAGAAAATATTGAGAAAAATTAGATTTTAAAATCGTCCGAATTTTCCCATGCGACTTTAAAGCAGTCGGATAAATACGGACACACACTTTCTGAGAGCACAATGCTTGTCTGTCGATGTCTTTCTTGCTTTCTTTTTATTTATGCTTATTCCAAAAGAAATAAACGTAACAAATAACGCATACAGTACAGTACTAGTAAAGAAATAAAAATAATCATCGTATTTTAAGGCGGTCCGATGCAGCCTTGATGTCGCCGTTATACAGGGAAAGCCTGATAGAAGGAAACATTCTTATTAAACCGAAATTTGAACCTATATTCAAACGAGGTGGACCTCTGCAACGTTGTAATTTAGGGTTTCGCTGCAATATAGTGAACTTGCCAAAGGTCATGGAAATTATTGAAGGACACCTTTTGGCTTATAAAGTTATCTAAAAAATGTTTACTAACGTTGTAAAAAGGCTTACTCTTTAGAGGCCAGTTTCCGTCCAAGCCCAGTTTCCGTCATTCTCATTTAAAAAACGTTTTTACGCTGCAAATTACTTACATGATGTCACTTATTGTCAGACGTTTATAAGTGAAGATTGGAAACTGGAAAAACAACCAAAAAGTAAATAAGCGGCACAAAAACGAAAGGGATTTCTCCGAAAAATGTGTTTACTTCCTTATATGGCGTTGGGGATGCGCGCGCATACTGCCGCATAATAAACTATTAAAAAAATAACACTGTAATGACGTCATATTTTTTATCACTCTACCGTAATTATATAGTTCCACCAAAGAGAAGCAACTCGTACAATCTGTATCTGTTTGATTTACACAGAGTTACCCATCTTTACAGTGTAAATTGTCGTCGTTGAACATTTTACATTGACGTTACCAGGCTTATTGTTATAACGATCGAGGTGACTAATATGCACAATGCAAACATACATTTTTACAATGAAATTGTTGAAAAGACTTGCAAACAAGCGTCTAATTCATAAAAGTTTACTGTATCTTGACCTAGTTGAATCTATCACTCGATAAAATACATGACGGAAACTGGGCTTGTAAACAAAATTATTTCTCAGATTTAGTCTATTTATAAAAAGGTCACGTGCCACTTCGATAATTTATATTAAACAAAATTCTTTGGTATCAAATTTCCAGGAAGAGGTAACCTAATAGAAAATAGAGTAAAAATTGTCAGGATACATAGATCTGTCTGAAAAATTAGTTTATGTTTACATAAGTGACGGAAAGTGGCCCCCGACGAGTAAGCTTGGGAAGAAAACTAAGAAAAACACGAAAGGCAGAGGCAGAGAAATAAAAAGGAAATGATGTAGATGTAAAAACTCTGGCTTATAAAGTTATCTAAAATTTGAAATCTGACATTAATTTATACTAACCGTTTAGTCTTTTCTATAAAAAGGCATTATCGGTAACTGTTGTAAACATTCTCTAATCATGTCCACGATATACAGTGATACGTAATGAACTACATGTGTATGTTAAAATTGTAAAACTACAGAACTTTGTAATGAAATTCCAATGTAAAGATTTTAAACAGTACAAGTTGAACTGTGTTCCTATGTTGTTGTTTTTAAAAGGCTCGACCGTCCGTATTTCTCCTATTGGAAATTGGTATGTCCGGATTTTCCACCAATGCGTCCGTATTTTCCCTATCGCGTCCGTATTTTACCGTTTTCACTGTGGTTATAAATCTACTATTTGGACTGCTTTGGACCTATTGAATACGCTGAAATAAACGATAAAATGCGAGGACAGTGTTGTCCGAATTGAATTATCGCTTTGGTGTCCGAATTTTCCCACCGCATTAGTCACAGGAACGTCTCAAACGAGACCTTGCAAAAATCGTCCGTATTTACCCGGATTGCCCTACGTTAAGTTGATGCCTATTGTCAGGGTCAGGATCTGGGAGGAACAACTCTGATGGTAGTAGTTTACCTGGAGATTTCAATTTTTAACCTGTTTTTCTTTCAGCTAACCCTAACCCTGACGTATGCTGAAAACAACTGACTATACTCCGTGCCAAAGGCATTTGCATCATATAAACATGATGGCAAATTTCCGGAGGCGGAGACGGCGTTGGGGGCTGTGGATGGAGGCATTATAACACATTCTATTATTTTATTTTATGTGTAAATTTATAAAGTGGTCGTTGTTCGAGTTTCGGTTTAGTTTTGTTCTAGCTATGTAGGTCTACTTGTATATAGATCAATTACATAGAGTTAATTAACATTGTTGAAGTGATATGGGAAATAATTCCCGAGTGAAAAAGATTCTTACGATATAGAAACGAGTGCGTTTTCCCACGAGTTTCTATATCGCAAGAATATTTCTCACGAGTGAATTATTTTTCGTATCACGACAAAAATGTTAATTAAACTATATAATATATATTGTGTCATGAATTTCTTTCCAATCGTCTTTGACACAAGTATTCCTTCTTCTGTCACTCCTTTGGCGACAGCGCGGAGTAATATCATGACGTCAATTCGTGACGTAATATCGTGACGTCTATCTTTTAGTTCATAACATTTGGCTACTGTGCTATCTTGCACACATCTTGCACACTAGACGAGATAGCACAGTAGAGGAAGGGATATGTTATAGATTTTCTCAAACGGGGAAATTTCTATAATTCATCACAGGATATATAATATAGCTTTGTAGGTCTGTATAGAACAAATACAGCCGTGTTGGTCTGACAAATACAGCCGTCAAGGTCTGACAAATACAGCCGTGTAGGTCTGTATTTATAAACCAATTACAGATTCTAGGGCTTATATAGATCAATTACAACTTTGTAGGTCTGTACAGAACAAATACAGCCGTGTAGGTCTGACAAATACAGCCGTGTAGGTCTCTATAAACCAATTACAGATTCGAGGGCCTATTTAGATCAATTACAACTTTGTAGGTCTATATATATATACCAAATACAGCTTTGTAGGGTCTATACACATAATTTACTAATTGTTGTAAGAACGTTTGACCCGACCCATTTGCAAGCCTTATAAAAATGCAATAAAATATGTTTAAGTCAATTATTTTATCCTGCATGGGAAACATATAAAACATAATCAGCCTAGTTTGGAATACTACTGGAATGGACTTGGGAATGGACATCACCATTCCATTGGAAGTAGCCTATATGTCATATATATACTGAAGGAAAAAAAAGTTTAGCTAGTTGTTGGTGCACCCTGGAAATAATACAGTTTTGGTTGTAAAATCAAGAACTACTGCCATAGACACAATATTGTATTAAACACACACCAATAACAGTCGAACATCTTAATGACGTAACGAAGGATCAAGCCCGTAAAGTCCCAAAATGTCGGTATATCTTGTATACAGTATTATTTCATCTAAAACAATTGCTAAACTTTTTTTCCCTCAGTATATAATTATTAGTTTCTTATTATATTATTATTTTGTTTTAGGCGGACGGGTGGGTTTTTAAATTTCATTTTTTCCTCTACAGAATGCGCATCAATAAACCCGGTTCGATGGTGGTGTAAGGAGTCAGGGGCGTATTTAGGCATACTCCTGTACGCCCGGGCGTACTCTAGAAAATCCAATGTGAAAAAATAAAAGTGCTTATTTTTTAAAATCAGCAATACAAATTGAACGGGGGTAGTGGGTGAGGCACACTTAATGAATGGAGGCGAGAGCCCCCAAAATCTCACTCAAATGAAGCCACAAACCTCCGAAATTGCACTCAAGTTTAAAAAATTTCCGGGGACGCCACCCGGACTACCACCAGCAGGAGGGGATACCCACTCCCGCACCCTCCCCCAGGGCGTATTCTCCAAAAGGCTCTGGCTACGCCCCTGGGAGTGGATGCGGCAGAATGGGCTTTGGTGGGCGTTGGAGGGGGAGGGAGGGGAGAAAATATACCATTTAGGTTAACTTCCTTATACCGCATTCTGTCCTAGATGTTTTTCCTCTCTGTTTACGGGTCTACAGCAGCACATATTCAAAATAAATAATTTATCAAGTCGCTATCACGAATATACACAGTTAAAATTTTAATTGAACATGTATTTATCTTTTTATTTGCAGTTGATAAACAGATAGCTAAGTTAGAAAACTTTTAGATTACACCGATTCCGGAAGTATTAACAGTTAAACATGTTTATAAACAGTATATATTTAATGTCATGGCTCTGTTTGCTACAATCTTTAAGCAGATAATTCTTAGAACCAGAAACTCACAGTTGAGGTTTCTGACAAAACACTATACACATGGAATACCTTTTATTTTATCGTATAGGTCAGTGGATGCGACCTTGTATTCAAGACCTGCAGACCTCCGCCTCGCGTTGGTTCGATATGTCTTGGTTGTGGTTTCAGGCCTGGTCGCAATCTTCAATTTTCATCTTATCTCCCTCATAGGTCGCTGTCCCAATACGATATTCTACTTTAACAGGTACCACTTTACAGGTGTATACAAGTAACATAATCTACTGTGATATAAGTCCCCCGCCCACCCCAAACATGCACGCACGCACGCACACACACACACACACACACACACACACACACACACACCGAAATTTGCCACCATGTTCATAAGTGGTTATTTGATGAATATTTACTTTGGCACGCTTTCAGCACGTGTCAGGGTTAGGGTTGGTTAATAAATGTGTAAACATAACATAATAAAATGTGTTATAAGGCCCAGCCCCATCACCCTCCCCGCCTCTGGAAATATGCGATCATGTGTATAAATAAGCGTGGTGGTGAAAATTGGCACGGAGTACAGTGTTCTTTTAGCATGCTTCAGGGTTAGGGCTAGCTGAAATTAAAACAAGTTAAAAAGTGAAATCTCCAGGTAAACTACTCCCATCAGAGATGTTCCGCCCATGACCAGGACCCTGACGAGAAGCAACAGACTGACTGTAACCTGTTTTCGTCAAATCACTCCCCACGGAAAGTGCTTATAGCATTTTAATTTTAGCAGAGTTATGCCCCTTTTATTTACTTGAAATTCAAATTGTTTTAAATATCTTTCTCAACTGGAAACGGTCAATAACTGTTACTATGAAAGGGAGGCAATCCAATGATTTCTTTCAATCAAAACAACAAGAAGTACCTCAATCTATTGATTTCGCCAGTTACCTTTATAGTCCGACTCAACGGCAATTATAAGTTCGACTTTGGGACATGTCTAAATATTTCTGCACTAAAGACGGACACTGAAGTCAGGAGCCAATACTCATACATTTTACACAAGAAGACATCTAAAATATGTAAATATATACATACATGAAGAAAAATACGGACAGTTTTTTTATTTGAGCTTATGGCAACATGGAAGCAATTTTTATGACCCCTATTGAAGTTGCAAAAAGTGTCCGCCTCAAGGGCGATTGTTGGTGAGTGCGAAAAGTATGACGCATTCCCCGCAAACTTGCTGGTACCGCTAAACAGTTGACATTGAATGATACACTGAGGAAGAAACCAGACGGTTTCAGCAAGCATGAGCATTAACATAAATATACAGAGGTGCCGAGAACCAATGACCTGTCCGAGTCTGATTCTGTTCAAGTCTGGCCAAGAGTAACAGTGTTGTGGTGGCATTTTTTTCTTAATATAAATTAGTAATCTGTTTTCACTTAAAAATAAGTCGGAAAGAAATCTTTGTTCAAGACTGTAACAAAGTCATTATTGTTATTGTTTTGTTTGAAATAGTATTTTGATGTCAGCTTGATTCCTGTTGATAATGATCATTTTCATTACAAAATATGTCACCAGGTCAAATTAAAAAGAACTCACAAGAAAACCAGGTCAAATTTAAAAGAATACACAAGAAAACCAGTACAGTAGAACCGATAGATGCTCCCAGAAACTTGCTCTTGACTTAAGCGTTTTATACTCTTTGACAATACTCACAAATGACAGTACACTTGGGCCAAGTGTACACTATCGCTATAGCTTTATTGTAATAGGCTAATATCTATACTTGTTGTTAGACAAACAGAAAAACTATCAACACTACGACATTGTTTATATGATCATTTTTAAGAAAACATATTCGTATATGACCCAGTAGCAGATGTAATCTTCCATGTTTGTTACTTTCTGCATCTTCAGGGGTCAATTTAAAAGTTCCAATAATAGCGACTGTTCATTTAACCACCCTAAGTCTATAAACGTGTCCTGACGAACGAAAATGGACCTACACTTTGATCGGCGACATCTTACAAAATGACGTCGTAAAGTTATAAAATACCATCCATATTTAAAACGACTTCTTTGTGTTTGGCGTTTTTCCTCATTTTCAACTCATATAAGGTTATATATGACGGTCGGTTGTTTTGTGGTGGAGGCGGACCACCCACTTTTCCTGTGTAGAACCAGTAATGTACACCTCCCACCATCCTAAGAATAGACACTTCCTCACTAACAAGTCGAGCTCCCAGTGGGATGAGAGGCGAGAAGGTTTACAACGCAACGTCGTTAACTAAACAAATTGCAACAGAAATGATTTCGACGATTTCATAATCGGCGAGGTGCCCTCAATTTGCAGAAAGAAATCACAAAGGATTGGAGCTAAGAAATACAGCGCTTTGGGGTAAAAACTAAAATCAATTAAAACTGGAATACTTGTTTTAAATATGATTATCATTGCAAAATAAGGAAGCTTCTGCAAGTGTTCTATTATATTCATGTATATAAATCTAACTATTTAGAATAAAGATTTTTTGAAATAACTATGAAAACATTATTTACCTTAAAACAAAACAGAAGTTTCTGTTTTCCTTTAATTTAAAGATTTACAAACAATAACTAAAAAAAAAATTCTTTTTAAATTCACGAGTTAATTATTACATACTTATTTGCACTAGACTCATGTTTTTATTCATATACATATCACTGAATAATAATCGGACAGTTATTTGTTTACTTTACGGACAGTATGCATACAACACTAAACATATTGCTTTGTAATATTTTCAAGCACTTTTATTAGCCTCGTCCGTCAATTGGGAACGTAAACCCGTATAACGGAGTGTATCCTCCATATTACCTACAACGTCTTCATCAGCCGTTAAACAACAATTAAATTATTGCGCCTTTGTTTTCATTTGGATTAATATACAGCTACCTTCCTGCAGGTTATGTCTTTTAGGGCGCGCTGTCTATTTGCTACAACGGCATATGCATTTTACTTTCTATCAGCACGCATACCCTTTCTTTTATACTCCTTAGAACTGAAGAAAATACTTTAAAATCTCTTTTAATCCACACCGTTGTATCGCCGCTGTGTTAAACTATCAAATGTAACATCTGTTAAAGGCTATTGGTCCACCCTCTTTAAAAAAGAGATCCAAAATGGATGGGATACGACGGCCAACTGAAATTTTCACCCAAATACATGTTTTAGGCACGAGCAATCATGTAGTACCTGACAGTAATTTAACACTATTGACGTGAACATAATATCAGAAAGAATACGTATATGGCAGGAAATGTGCCCTTTATATCCGAAAAGTTTGATGCAATGTTGCTCAAAGTTGTTTTGTTTTTTATGTCAAATAAATTGGTCCATAGAAGTGGCATAACTTATTCAATTTATCCAGCGAGAGCAGACGGGACATCTTATTACATGAACTGCTATGCAAATCTAGGCATAATATTAATAATAATAATAATAATATTAATAATTAGTAATAATAATAATAATAAAGACTTTATTTAACGAGAGAACTCATTTGAAACTAGTTAATCTTCCATGAGGCCCTCAAACTAACCCTGTTATTGTGAATTATTCATATAGTATATTGTGGTGTATACAACTCCGATTTGTATTTGTTGCGTGGTTTTAGTTGACTGTTCTGTGAATGTTATATTTCATGCTCGTCTTTTATACCTAATTTTAGATTTAAATTACAACTTTACCTCCCCTTAAAGGCTTTAAGATAACCTCGAACTGTATTGTAACCAACGTCTAGCCGTTATATTTGGTCACTACTAATGCCTTCTTTTAGTTGTGCTTTTATTGTATTACGATCCTCGGATGTAACCACTTCACTGCATGTTAACTCCGACCATTTAGGCGGCAACTTCTCATTCAGCCTTGTTCATATCATATACCCTTTTGTGTTACCGAAGTTTCCTGAAGTGAATACTCAATTTTGCCTGACCTACTTAACCTTTCAGTTGCATTTTAAATCCTTCTTGTACACACTGATTTACGGACTCCTCTTGGCCTCTTTACTATAGGTAATCGCTCACATTCATTCATTATCTTTATTTCCTCCTTACAGGAGATGATGAAAACAATCACATATTACATACAATATGCATAATTAACATAGTGAGCATTGAAAACATATTATAATACATGTCAGTGACAGAACAAATCAATGGTGATTGTATACGAATTGCCAGTACGTATACATATCCATATACAGACGTAATGCTAGTAACGCTCATTTGCTAATCAAATAAACCACATTAACACATACGTTTCTTTTCTTTTTATTAAGTTAGCATTATGACTGAGACACAATTTGTGACATAATTAAATGCCACTTTTGTGAATATGTCCATATTTGGAAAGCTTCTGTTTAGCAAGGCCGCACACCGGCCACTAATAACTTTCACCAGGAATGATTCAAAGTCGCAAGACTCTAATTCATTTCTAGTTTCAAGTCTACAACTATTTTGAACTTCTTTGAGAAAGTTCAGCTTTATGGCACTGAACATCTCGCACGCAGTTAACGCGTGATACAAGGTATCGTTACACAGAAGAGTACAAACAGGGCATCTACTCTCTGTCTTCTGAGGTGTATGAGCCCAAACTTTAGCAATTGTATGAGCACGGTAAAGATCAGAGTGAGATGTAGCTAATTTCCAAACGATCGGTGGTTCAATTGAGGTATGAATTTTACGAAATAAGCAAAAATCGTTATCGGAAAATATACGGAATTGTCATAGTAAAGTTTCCTTTTGTTTGATAGCATTAGATACTGACATCTTCCATGCTAATTTACTTGGGAGTTGTTGGTATTTTAACAAGTAGTCATTAACGATATATGTAAGCTCATAGTAATTCAGTACGTTACAAATATCTGGAATAAAGACATATATGGAACGCCAATGCTGCCTTCTGATGGTACTGGTCCGTATGTTCTGTGCATTTACCAAGTTGTTCTGTGTTAACTACATTTTGTCCTGTAGAAACATCATTTTGTTCTGTACATTTATCATTATGTTATGTGCATTTACTAACTCGTTCTGTACTAACGACATTTTGTTGTGTGCATACATCATTTCGTTCTGTGCATTTGTCATTATGTTATGTACTAACGACATTTTGTTGTGTGCATACATCATTTCGTTCTGTGCATTTGTCATTATGTACTAACGACATTTTGTTGTGTGCATACATCATTTCGTTCTGTGCATTTGTCATTATGTTATGTATTAACGACATTTTGTTGTGTGCATACATCCTTTCATTCTGTGCATTTGTCATTATGTTATGTGCAGTTACTAAACTCGTTCTGTACTAACGACAATTTGTTGTGTGCATACATCATTTCGTTCTGTGCATTTGTCATTATGTTATGTGCATTTACTAACTCGTTCTGTACTAACGACATTTTGTTGTGTGCATACATCATTTCGTTCTGTGCATTTGTCATTATGTTATGTACTAACGACATTTTGTTGTGTGCATACATCATTTCGTTCTGTGCATTTGTCATTATGTTATGTACTAACGACATTTTGTTGTGTGCATACATCATTTCGTTCTGTGCATTTGTCATTATGTTATGTACTAACGACATTTTGTTGTGTGCATACATCATTTCGTTCTGTGCATTTGTCATTATGTTATGTGCAGTTACTAACTCGTTCTGTACTAACGACATTTTGTTGTGTGCATACATCATTTCCTTCTGTGCATTTGTCATTATGTCATGTACTAACGACATTTTGTTGTGTGCATACATCAATTTAATATCTACGTTTTATGCCTTGAATCGCATACGTGTAAATAATTCAGGAACGATAATTCGTATATTAAGCGTGTCAATTATTCAGTAACGACAATCCAGTAAACTACTACTACGTTGTCTGTCCTTGAATCTCATACGTGTAAATAATTCAGGAACGATAATTCGTATACTAGGCGTGTCAATAATTCAGGAACGATAATCGTTAGTGACACGTATAATAGAAGTGACAATGGGAAACGTATCTACTGCTACGGTGTCTGTACTTGAATCGTATACGTGTAAATAATTCAGGAACGATAATTCGTATATTAGGCGTGTCAATAATTCAGGAACGATAATCGTTAGTGACACGTATAATAGAAGTGAGAATGGGAAACGTATCTACTACAACGTTGTCTGTACTTGAATCGCATACGTGTAAATAATTCAGGAACGATAATCATTAAAAAAAAACACGTAAGATATGATACATTTTCTTTCTTTAATTACTGACAAGCACATTAATATATGTTTAATATATCACAATGACAATGTCTAATATAAGAACGTTTAAGATACAGTTTCTTGACCATCTGGGAAAGAACACTTACAAACATATATATAATATAACCAATACATTACAAAAATTAAACTTTATACGACTTTATATAAAATTGGCAAAAAATATGAACTCATAACAGTATAATGTAAATATTACGGGCGTGATAACCGCTATCGACCTACTCTTACGGTTGTGCTATTATTACATACGTGTCAATAGACACTCCATTGTGTCCGCCAGGTTCGCTGCGCTTATCGTCAGTTGTGACGTAGTCGGTGTATGTATAGAATGAGCCGGTGTATGTATAGAATGATAGACACTCAGTTTTTTCGCACCGGTGTTACGGTACCGTATGACGGGAGAGGCTAGTTACCAGCCATATGGAGTACACGGAAAATGATGACGTCATTTTGTATACACATTGTCGTATTGCGCAATCGAACATACACAATAGACTGCAAATGGGAGCAATTCGGTCTGGTATTCACGATTAATTCTAGAAGTAGACTCGATACAAGTTGTTATCAATGATCATATAGTGAATACACTTTGTAGAATGTGGTACAGATAGTAGATTTTTTACAAATTAGCCAATTTACATTGAAATTAGGCCACTTGTTCGGTACCTGGCTGATTCGGACCGTGTGCGATTCGGAACGCATTATAATTTCCTGATTTCTGTATTAATACATACTATTGTATTAATTCAGAGCTTACTATTTATGTTCCAAACAATGCTTAATTAGAACACAGACATATTTTATCATAGATTATTTTTATTTTGGCCGTTATCTCTCTCTCTCTCTCTCTCTTGAATTCCTAAGGTATGTCCTATAGATAACAAGAGTTAAAATTTGTTCAGAATGAGACCTATAAGCCACACATGTGCGATGGATCTTTTTTTGGAAGGCTTAACATACATTTTTGATACATCTTCACGCAAGTTTGTAAATCAAATAATCCTTGCATTATACGGCATGAAATTATGTAAAATAATATTCAATTTCCACGTTAACATCTGATCCAAATCACCCATGTTCCGACAAAACAGCCGACAATCACTTGAGATCCTAATTAGCCATGGGGGTGGGCCTGGAGGTAATTGAATATAATTGAATGTTGTTTAACGACTCGTCAACACAGTATAGGTTATTTAGCGCCGCCCCAGAGAGAGGGGAAGGATACATAGGAATCTGGGAATACTCTTATTATCGAATAGATTCCTATGGTTCTTTAACGTGCTTGGAGGATAGACAAATACACGGGACCGCCCGGTTTACATCCCCATCCGACGGACGATGCTAATGGAAAGTGTCTTGCCTAAGAACACACCGACGAAACTCAGTGGCACCAAAGGAGGATTGAACCCGGGGGCCTTCGGTTAAATTCGCCGCGCTATCGACTGCGCCACGTTGTATGGTGTTTGTATTCCATACATGAAATGCTCACCTGTTCATATCATGTCACATGTAGCCATATTTTGTAATATTTCACATAATTTATATTTTGTTCCGTATTAACAACTTATTTCATGGCAAACCTTTTAATCTCCCACCTCCATGTCCGAGGTCACGAGGTTTATTCACAGTGTCTTGAGTGTTTCGTAAAATACTCTTCCTCAGTAGGCCTATATTATGCAGACAAGGTACTGTATACTGTGTGTGCTCATCAGGTAAGATAAGTACTATGGCAATGTTCATCCTTCAAAGAGTATGTTAAGTTGCATTTTGTACACATGTAGAGGCAGCTAGGATCTAATACCATTTCATATGATTCATGCCTGGAATCCTCATGCTTTCAATGCTTCCATATTGATAAGTTGGATGGAAAGGAAGACAAAAGTAGTAGAAGCGACGCTTGGGCATCACGACTGCATGTCACCTACCAGAATTATATAGACCAACCACTTCAAAACATGCCATCCCTCATTTGTATATAGACAGACCACTTCAAAACATGTCAGCTTCCATAATTATAAAGACCAATCATTTCAAAACAGGTTATCTACCAGAATTTTATAGACCAACCTATGGTCATGTCAAAGCTCTAACCTTAAACAGTTACGTTTTTCATAACCTGTGACTGTTATTAAAAAAAACACGAAAAATGGGATAGTAACCAGAAGCAGTTACTACCACAAAATAATTCAAGTTTAAATGCATTCTATCTTCTGTACAGGAATTTTCCCTGTATATATATAATTTTCTCCAGGTAGGGTGATTATTCAACTTTACAACCATGCAATAAAATTCTATGAGCATCAATGAAAATCCAATGCGCAAAGCCTCTCAAGGTACCTACTGTTATGCAATAAAATTCATTAAAAATCATTTTGTAGGCACCAACATGACAATTAGTGACAAACAGCTTATTGGATCTTGATGAAGATATATTTATCCTTTATAATAAGTATTCAGACATAAATAAACACTGCACATTTGGCAATTATTTCGATTTATTAGCAAATGATCTTGGTAACTGATTTAAGTTACAAATGGGTATTAGGGAAAAGTATCTGCTACTCTAAACCAAAGGGAGATACTAATTTGGCTTTTTAATAACTTCCAGCAGTTATAAAACTTGTAACTGTTTAAGGTTAGAGCTCTGACTGATGGTGGCTGATGTCTGCCATGTCGTCTTGGCGGGTCGCGAAAAGACGCCACGCGAAAAGACAGGACGACAAAACGACGGATTTCACGCACGAAAACGGCATTTGAAAGGCATCAAGACAACAAATAAATGTGGCCCATTGTCGTCTTATCACGTGTCGTCTTGGCGCTTTATTTTTGTCGTCTTTCCGTTTTGTCGTTCTGGCAGGCGCCAAGACGACAAGACTATAAATACAGCCTTTATTCATCGTTTCGTTTTGTCGTTCGCTAAGACAAGACCACAAATACAGCATTTTGCCAAGGCAAGACGACAAATACAGCCTTTTGTTGTTTTTTTGTTTTGTCATTCTGGCGGGCCCCAAGAACAACAAAAATAAAGCACCAAGACAAGTCGCCACGCGAAAAGACGACAACGGGTCACATTTATTTGTCATCTTGGCGCCTTTCAAATGTCGTCTTGGCGCGTGAAATCCATCGTTTTGTCATCTTGTTGTCTTGGCGGGCGATACGCCAAGATGACAAAACGACATGGCAGAAAGCAGCCACCATACCAACTACTTCAAAACAGGTCACCTACAACAATTATATAGACCAGCCACTTCAAAGCATGTCACCCATAATTTGTATATAGACCGACCACTTCAAAACATGTCAGCTACCAGAAGTATATAGACCAACCACTTCAAAACATGTCACCCATCATATGTATATAGACCAGCCACTTCAAAACAGGTCACCAATCATTTGTATATAGACCAGCCACTTCAAAACATGTCACCCATCATATGAATATAGACCAGCCACTTCAAAACAGGTCAGCTACCATAATTGTATAGGCCAGCCACTCTAAAACATGTCACCCATCATTTGTATATAGACCAACCACTTCATAACAGGTCACCTACCACAATTATATAGGCCAGCCACATTAAAACGTGTCTCCCATCAAAAGTGTATAGACCAGCCACTTTAAAAGATGTCACCCATCATTTGTATATAGACCAGCCACTTCAAGACATGTCACCCATCATTTGTATTTAGACCAACCATTTCAAACATGTCACCCATGGTATGTATGTGCACGAACCTTTTCAAGCCACATATCTCATTTCCTATACATGTATATAGATTTACTACAACACATCAATCACTATGTCGCATTACCATCACAGACCTTGACCTACTTATGTCCTACCGGATAAGAAATTGCTTATTTTCTTAGGAAATTATATAATGTTTTACACAGTCTTTAACCTTCATGTATTGAAACTATTTGACAGTCTTAAAGCTTTTTGAATAACACTTTGATGAATGCCAATAACAAACATACTTCACTATGCCAATGACCTACTTAACAGACTTATTCTGGTCAACAAAACTGTAAATCTCAATTCCTAAGACACTGCATGATTAGATAAACTCTTCAACTTTCTAGAAATACTTAGATTAGTGATGCGCTGAAGTATAAAAAAGAGGCCACCGTGAAATGACCTTGACCTTCTTAATGAACTTGTTATGATCAACATTTATCAACACTCTTATTTACTTTTCTCAGCCAAGAACCTACATCGCCTGCAGTGCTCTTCTCTTATATGAAACGAAATGCACTCATTCAAGATCCTCTTTTGTAAAAGATAAACTCTTGAGTACATTTATTTACATGATAAGGTGTTTGGTGTCATTCCAAGGCATTTTCCTACAGCATACATCAAGTTTCACAGGTTTTAGTACTATGCGTTTTAAAATATTCAGTTAGAAGGAGGCTCCTCACAGTCCATACTTCTGTTTTCTATCTGCACCTAAAAAGTATAAACATAACAAATATTAATCTAGTCATGAACTGGACAACTCCACACATTTGGATATTGTTAATTTTTAAAGAATATAGTAATACCTTGACCACTCTAATACTGAGAAATTTCCTTTTAACAAAATCTGATAAATCTGAATAAATCATCATTACTGTCAATGACAGTTTCCCCCCCCCCAACGTTTCTTGTCATGAATGATGTAACCCCCCCCCCCCCCCCCCCCCCAACGTTTCTTGTCATGAATTTGATGTAAAGTCGCATCTAATAAAAACTGAACATAGCTTCTGAAGTAATAAACAAACTGTTGAGTACTTACATAATTTCAAGGAATCGTCTACAGCTTTATTTCTTGACTTCTGTTCCAACTCTGAACACAGCAAGTCTGCTTCTGTGTAGCTGATGTTCAATACCTTTGCTGCTATTGCAGCTAGTGCCTCTTTATTGAGCACATGCTCAATGTACTGCATGGCCAGACTGAAGTAAAGTGACATTTACATCCTCCAAATTAAGGTATACAGCTCTAAGAAAAAACAATCCTTTATAACAGTAACTATTCTACAGTACAGAACAGTATCTAAGATAGTTTGTTAAAATACTCAATGGTGATTGGTTATTGAGCGGGCTTTAAACAACCTATTAAGAAACTCGGACGGCACGTCCTTCAACTGTTGGGACGTCATTTTAAACTAAGTGAAACGTCAGAAAACATTCAAAACAACAATTACGTTATTTTAAAAGCAATGGGATGTTCGAACAAAAAGTTGAAACTGTTAAAACAGAATAGAGCTGTACATTTTCTTTGTTCGTTGTGGAGAGAGAGATGGGCATTCAGTGTAAGATGTGTGAATTTGTATTATGTCCAATCTCTCAACATGTGTGTATGTAATGCACAAAAGTCCATCTTGGATAAAAAAATAAAATATTTTCAGCTGGTTTATATTGTGCGAGGTTAAAACCTGGTGTTTGGGACTTGAAACACATTGAAACATGCATGCGGCCCTTGGTGTCTATAGTCTTCAAGTACCACCCATCAGGTGATAGTAGACTGGTATTGATCTGGGAGAATATAAACCCGCTGGAAATATTGTATTTCTTAAATAAAACAAATACAAGCATGCACTTACAACTTATCTTTCTCCATTTCTTTTATAAGCTGTATGTCCTTCATCACCACAATCTGTCCATGTCTGGAGTATGGTCTGCTGTTGGTTGGTCTGTATACATATGATGAGTGACATATTTTGAAGTGGCTGGTCTATATACATATGATGGGTGACATGTTTTGAAGTGGCTGGTTTATATACATAAGATGGGTGACATGTTTTGAAGTGGCTGGTCTATATACATATGACGGGTGACATGTTTTGAAGTGGCTGGTCTATATACTTATGATGGGTAACATGTTTTAAAGTGGCTGGTCTGTATACAATTGATGGGTGACATGTTTTGAAGTGGCTGGTATATATACTTATGATGGGTGACATGTTTTGAAGTAACTGGACATGTTTTGAATTTAATGGACTATATAATTATGGTAGGTGACATGTTTTGAAGTGGCTGGTCTATATACATACGATGGGTGACCTGTTTTAAAGTGGCTGGCCTATATACAGATGATGGGTGACATGTTTTGATGTGGCTGGTCTATATACAACTGATGGGTGACATGTTTTGAAGTCGCTGGTCTGTATACATATGATGGCTGACCTATTTTGAAGTGGCTGGTCTATACACATACGATGGGTGACCTGTTTTGAAGTGGCTGGTTTATATACATATGATGGGTGACATGTTTTAAAGTGGCTGGTCTATATACAACTGATGGGTGACATGTTTTGAAGTGGCTGGTCTGTATACATATGATGGGTGACATATTTTGAAGTGGCTGGTCTATATACATACGATGAATGACATGTTTTGAAGTGGCTGGTCTATATACAACTGATGGGTGACATGTTTTGAAGTGGCTGGTCTATATACATATGATAGGTGACATGTTTTGAAGTGGATGGTCTATATACATATGATGGGTGACATGTTCTGAAGTGGTTGGTCTATATAATTCTGGTAGGTGACCCATTTTGAACTGGTTGGGTCTATATACTTGTGGTAGGTGACCTGATTTGAAGTGGTTGGTCTATATAATTCTGGTAGCTGACCTGTTTTGAAGTGGTTGGTCTATATACAAGTGATGGGTGACATGTTTTGAAGTGGTTGGCCACACCCTTCCCACATCAACACCACACCAGCCATGTTCCTTCCCCTATCTTTACGACACCTTTGTAGAAGATAAGGATCAGCATAATTTATTTGCATAATGTCACTTACAAAAAAATCAGTTTGGAAATAGTATGGTTATTTCTTAACATATAGATATTGGTGATTCCACTTACCAGAAAACGAATTCTCACAATTGATGTCTGGCGTGACATTCAATTACTTTCTCAAACGTCTGTTCGCTGCTCACCCACCCTCGAACGCAATTGGAGGCAATCGTTGTCTGAATCGAGTGGATTGTAAATCTCTCGATTGAGCTGTATGTTTCTTCAACAGACATTACAGTCGATTTCTATTTGAACAATGTTCATATGTCTATCATTTAAACTATCTGAATTTAGTTACCAATCTAGATAAACGTCAGGTTATGTTAACATTTTAACGAATTTATCATTTTACCGCTCGTTTTCATGTTGTTTACCGTTGAAGAGTTGGAGATCAAGGGAGTTAACTCGGTGTACGCAAGAAGATGACGTCATGTAATCGAAGTGGTAGGTATTTAGTGAATCCCACCGTTTATGACTACCCCCGGTGTTACCCCTTTCGTTGCCCAGTGTAATGTATCCGAACATAATAAAGATGTTTGCACATAACGAAATGATGTATGCACAAGACAAAATGGCGTCAGAACGGAACAACTTAGTAAATGCACACAACGACTTATCAAATGTACATCACAACTTACAAACTGTACAGAACGAGTTAGTAAATGCACATAACATAATGACAAATGCACAGAACGAAATGATGTATGCACACAACAAAATGTCGTTAGTACATAACATAATGACAAATGCACAGAACGAAATGATGTATGCACACAACAAAATGTCGTTAGTACAGAACGAGTTAGTAACTGCACATAACATAATGACAAATGCACAGAACGAAATGATGTATGCACACAACAAAATGTCGTTAGTACATAACATAATGACAAATGCTCAGAACGAAATGATGTATGCACACAACAAAATGTCGTTAGTACATAACATAATGACAAATGCACAGAACGAAATGATGTATGCACACAACAAAATGTCGTTAGTACAGAACGAGTTAGTAACTGCACATAACATAATGACAAATGCACAGAACGAAATGGTGTATGCACACAACAAAATGTCGTTAGTACATAACATAATGACAAATGCACAGAACGAAATGATGTATGCACACAACAAAATGTCGTTAGTACAGAACGAGTTAGTAAATGCACATAACATAATGACAAATGCACAGAACGAAATGATGTATGCACACAACAAAATGTCGTTAGTACATATCATAATGACAAATGCACAGAACGAAATGATGTATGCACACAACAAAATGTCGTTAGTACAGAACGAGTTAGTAAATGCACATAACATAATGACAAATGTACAGAACAAAATGATGTTTCTACAGGACAAAATGTAGTTAACACAGAACAACTTGGTAAATGCACAGAACATACGGACCAGTACCATCAGAAGGCAGCATTGGCGTTCCGTAGACATACATACGGCGGCTCATGTTGGATATGTATAAAAGGTACCGTCTTAGGAACAACATATGAGTTACATAAACAGCAAAGATAATTAAAACATGCTTTATGAAGTGAAACAAAATATTCTGGGTTTCGGCGATTTGGGTTTTAATTTGCATCTTTCGGCTCAACGAAAACGGCATGTCCTTGAGTGATATCCTATACCCTTAGAACCCTTTTCTCAGGAAAATAACATAACAACGTCTGTTTTGTTTTAAAGAGGCTCTTTTCACATCAAGACTTTAAAATGTTCATTGTGTGCATGCTTATTATTTCGAACAAGACTTTTAATATTGCTTTATATGTATGTTTTATTATTGTTTGCACTGTGTGTATACGTTACAGATGTTTAACTGGTATACGTATTAGTCAACCAAATTACTTAAATAACTTATTCATTTATCTAGTAACACATAACCAAATAACTATTGCTTTGCCATATGGATTTCTCAAAATTAAATAACAATTATACCTATGTTTTCACACAACATAATGCTACATGGCCCACTAAACAGATGGCAGTACTTGAGTTACAAAAGATACTATAAATTATGTATTAAAGATAAGTATAAAAGTCGAACAGGAAATGCAGCTTTCACAGAACACAATAAACCCCAAAACACGCAAAACGACAATCATGAATGGCTGTGTTAAAGATGAATCGGTGGGAACGCCAGGAACGAATTATTCAGCTTTTTTGATCATTTTGATCTACTCCGCGGCAAGGACTTTATTTTTGTGTTGCCGAACTATTTCATTTTAAAAAATCACAAAATGCCGCCATTTTCTTTTTTTGTAAAACGTCGATTCGGACCGCAGTTATCGGTTTTACGCGTACCAGGTTAACAGGAGTGAACGCTTTTGCAAAGTGTCAGTTTTAAATTACGTCATCAATACGTAGAATGTGTTTTACACGTTGGCACTGAGTTCTGATGGCGAGATCGGATGCAGGATGTTCACGCTGGGAACAACAATTGGAAATATACTGTTACACTGGTTTACGCAATGAAGGAGGAAACAGTTGACTGTTCTTAGAACTCTTCTGACAAATAATACGTGAGTTCAAATTTGTACATGTGTAACTCTTTTATTCGTGTGTTTCTACAGTGTTTTCAATTTGTAATTTGAACACTTCGACGGTATCAACAGAATTGGGTCAACCGTGACTGTTGTTGACTTCACTGAATTATTCATATGATTCCTCTCTCAGAATCATTCTTTTTTGTTTGACAAGACCTGTATCCATAGACCTGAAGGGGTCACTCCTTTTACCAGGTATGCCTATAATGGCCAGTGTCAAACCCAACATATGCTGCATGGCCATGGGACACAGCAATTCCTAAACCCAATCCCTGCTAACCCTTTCTCTACATTTACCCACAGGCAGGCCAGCAGACGCATACCCATGAAACAAAACATGGCTGGAGAACTTTAATAAGGAATAAAGGCATATGACGTCACAAACACAAAAAAGGTTGGGCTACCGCCTTGGAACAGCCTAGAAAGCCATAAAGAAGGTACTCAATGACTTGGTAAAAGCTAGAGCAACAAGAGAATACATTATTGAGGGCACGACAAGACAAGAATGCAGACAAACATCAAACTTCATCGTCCTCTTGGGCTTTAGGTAGACGTCATCATAGGGTCGACAGCCTGTCCGGTCATCGCATAATTAAAGAGGAAAGCATAGAGCACTAGTGACGAACAGTAAATGGATCCACCACCAAGCATGCAGTGCGTTTCAAAATGATAGGGTCATAATCTCTTTTGATAAACCTTGTAACAAGTTTAACACAGATAGTATTAAAGTGATCATGACCAAGGATCTTACGAAGTTTGCAAATCACGTCACCTTGAAAGGGCTACGATAATACAATTTTGCAAAGGTTTTACGAAGTTTATGAAAACGGTAGCCCTGATGGAGTAGCTGTTTAGTTATACAAACATTACGAATATTAAAATCCTCAACTCGAGTACAAGCTCTAGAAAAACGAATAAGTTGAGACACATAGACCCCATAAGAAGTAGCTCAGGGAACATCCCCATCTAAATTGGGATAATTAACAATATCAAAATTAATCTCATCTCTCTTGTCATAGATTTTGTTAATTATTTCACCATTTTCAATAGAGAGATGTAAATTTAGAAAAGAAGCGTTATTATCAGAAATATTAGCTTTGTTAAGTTGAAGTTCTTTAGGATATATATTATTAACCATAGTAGAAAAGAAAGGGTTGTCAATGTTCAGTATGTCATCCAGATATCTAAAGGCTTCAATAACGTCTGCCTGGGTATCTGGTGAAAGATCCAACATGAAATCTGTTTCATAGCAAAAGAAAAAAAAATCTGCGACGAGAGGTACACAGTTTGTACTCATAGGGACACCAACACTAGTCTATAAACGGTAGTTCCATACCTGACGAAAATATTATCTAATAGACAAATAACTGATTCACAAACTTCATGGCAAGTCCACTTAGAGCAATTGTCCAAACTGCTGTTAGTAAAAAACGCAGGTCAAACATGTAATATTTTCCCTAGCAAACGTTTTTTGAATGAGTTGATATTATATGATATGCTATTTATAGGTAAGACATATTATTTATCTATATTTTCTAAACTTATAATTCTGCATAATAACTGCATAAATAAATAGAGTTTAATTAACATTGTTGTTGTGATACGGGAATAAATTCCCGAGTGAGAAAGATTCTTGCTATATAGAAACGAGTGCGCTTTTAATACGTTTTATATTTCCCCCAAACAAAAAATATAGAGCTTAACACAATATTCTGACATTCAAGCCCTCATCCCGCCCCTGCATATTTAGCAAAATTCAGAATATCAGCACATTCGTTAAGAATGCTTACCGGTAGATACTCTCGTAATAGACTGCCTAGAAATGAAAGATATTGTCAATGCTGCCAAAGTATTATTTGGGAGATGAATACCATATTTATTTTGATTTGTCCGTGTTACACAAGAATCCGGACAGTTTATATTAAAACATATTATTATAATAGACCTTGTATGTTTAAATTCTTAGAATTACTACAGATATTGTTATAAAGTTAGCAAAATATATTAATACAGGAATACAATCTTGATTAATTAAACAATGTTTAGCTCTTTTGTATTTTCATCCTCATGTATGAGTTATTTAATGTGAATCGCTTGACTTATTATGTATGAAAATGTATACATGTATGTATATAGATCTATAACGATGTACGTTACGTCGTATGTACAAGTTAAATAAAATATATGTTCTGTTCTGTTCATTAAATAAAATCAACGGTCCTTAATTCAAGTTTTTGCAAACTATTGGGATATTAAACGGCGTTAATGCATGCAATTTGAGATGTGCATTGTGATGCTAAGTATCTGACTAAACTAGACTAAAATCGTATTAAAATGAACATATTTTACTAAAATTTAAACCTTGCATCACTGATTAATACTCTACCTACGTACAGATTCCACAGGAGTGTATATAATACGTAACGCTAAATTAAGAACAGAAAAACCCATTCGACTACTATAATTAACCACGCATCCTTGCGGATACAGATGTAGCACACTCATTGCATCACAGGAAGTGTTGGCCTGGTGTTGCATAATGGTGGCTAGTAAATAATTCTAGTTTATTTTTGTAAAAAAAAAGACATTTTCACTAATTTAAAGTGCCATTATTGGTTTATATAACAATGTTGATCAATTGGTTACATTTTTTCAAGATTGTCATGTTAAAATTGTGATTTTTGATTTTTTTTAGCTGTAATATGGAAATGAGTGTATGAATACAATAGTTTGGCATCTCAGTGTCTATGTTTTTATAGGGAGCCTTCATTCATTCAAGTTCTTTCTTAGAAGACACACGACTCCCGTTTTCTGCGGATTTTTTGGCAGCATATGTGCCATTTGTGATGAAAATGTAAGTTATTCTTTTTAGATCACCTATTGGGATCACTCTTCGTCCGTCTTCGTCGGCGTCGTCGTTAACTTTTCTTCAAACGACCTCCTCAGAAATCGCTTGGTCAATTTTAACCAAACTTCACATGGATGAGCCTTAGGTGAACGCTTTTTAGATTTGTTAAAATTAGGTCAGCGCGACATCCAAGATGGCCGCCATTACCATATATGGTCGAAACTTTAAAAAATCTTCGCAAGAACCGCTGGATAGATTTCAACAGATTTTCTTTTCAAACAGTTGCCAACGCATAGACTATCACGTTTGTTCAAATGAAGTCCCCGGGGTCAGAAATGGCCGTGCCCCGTGGGTCTAAAGTTTGTAAAAAACTTTAAAAAATATTCTTCTCTGAAACCACAAGGCACCGAGCTCTCATGTATAACATGTAGCATCAGCTTATGGTCCTCTACTCAGTTTGTTTAAATGATGACCCTGGGGTCTATTTTGGCCCGCCCCGGGGGTCACAGTTTCACATAGACTTATATAGGGGAAAAGAATCTTCTTCTCTGAAACTAGAAGAGCTAGAGGTTTAATATTTTGCATTCACTATAAAATTATGGTCCTTTACTAAGTTTGTTCAAAAGGTGACCCCAGGGTAACCTTTGGGCCCGCCCCAGGGGTCACATGTTTTACTTAGACTTGTATAGAGAAAAACTTAAAAAATCTTCTACTCTGAAACTGCTAGAGTGAGATGTTTAATATTTTTCAGTTGCTATAAGCTTATAGTCCTCTACCAAGTTTATTCAAATGGTGACCCAGGTGTCAAATTTGGCACCCACCCGGGGGTCACAGTTTTATATAGACTTATAGCCTATAGGAAAATTAAAAAAATATCTTCTCGGAAACTACAAGAGCCAAGGGTTTAATATTTTGCATTTATTATAAGATTATGGTCCTTTACCAAGTTTGTTCAAATGGTGACCCTGGGGTCACATTCCCTCCCAAGAGTTCACATGTTTCACATTGTTTGTATAGGGAAAAACATCAAAAATCTTCTTCTCTGGAACTGCATGAGCCAGAGGTTTAATATTTTGCATTTGCTATAAGCTTATGGTCCTCTACCAAGTTTGTTCAAATGGTGACCCTGGGGTCAAATTTGGCCCCGCCCCTTATATAGGAAAAAAACATTAAAAGGTATTTTTCTCTGGAACAAGGCCACATGTTGTACATAGACTTGTAAAGGGATTAGCTTAAAAAATCTTCTCCAAAACCACAAGGCACACAGCTCTCATATATTACATGTAGCCCTGGGTTACATTTTGCCCTGCCTCATGTTTTACTCTAGCACCTTCATTTTGTATTTGATCTTTACCAAACTTTGTCAGTGTCTTTATATCAACGGTGTTAACACTACATAGGCCATATTTCTTGAACAATCTTAACCAAACTTGCACAGATTGTATATGACCATACGATTTTGAAGAAGTTCGATAATGGTTTTAAATAGGGCCTAGATATAAATGATACCGTGGAATTTAAATTCCAATTCATACCCAACTCAGTTCAAACAAACAATTATTCAAATTATGGCCTGTCACACCTACACGATTTGAGATTGAAAGGGGAATAGTGTGGGTGAATGGAGGTGGGAGGGATGTATATTTATATTTTGCTTACACATTTCATATTGTGTTCTGTATTTCACTCAAGCGGACTTCAACTGAATACAAGTTCAAAGTTTAACGGCTCATCCACACATTTAATATAGATTATTTAGAGCCGTCACAGGGAGAGGGAAGGATACATAGGAATTTGGGAACCTGCCCTATATTACTATCGGGCAGTTCTTGACACAGGGGCCAGCCTTCAGTAGAATGTTGGTGGCCCAAAATGAAATCGTGTTTTTGGCTGTTTTTTTCTTAAATAAATGGTTACAACTTTGAAGTATGACAAATTCGTTATTAGGATTCTTGACAGGTAACATGGGCTCACATTCCCTGCCTGGAAATATATATTCCCCCTCGCCTAACGGCTCGGGTGAATATAATTTCCAGGCAACCGCGAGGGGGAATATATATTTCCAGGCAAGGAATGTGAGCCCATGTCCCGTGTCAAAAATCCTTATAACTAATAATGTCTGCAATCAGTGATTTTTTTACTCTTTTTTAAAGGTACCTCTACCTTTTCAATTGGGAAAATTTAGCGGCATTTTTACTAAATTGGGAAAATTTATAAATTCAATAATCAGTATGGTCTATAAAAAAAAACATCGCCCGGTTTACGTCCCCATCCTATTGCTCAGAACATGTTTTTACTACTGTAATTTAATCATTTAAAAAGACAGTTTTCTTTTTTTTTGTCCTTTAAACATGTCCACAAGCGCTTCCATGTCTGCCTCTGTGAGGTCGTTATCCATGTGGCATATTCTCTTCATACCCTCTTGATTTGAGAAAAGATGGCCCAGGAAGATCACGCGATTCAGTTGAACTCGTAGGAGTAGGACACTCGACAAAGATTCACTCGTTACGCTCGAAAATTGGGTAGGTCAAACCGGGAAGGTGGGGTAGTTTCAGTTTCAGTAGCTACAGAAATTTCTGACGAAGTCTGTTCGTCATCACCCGTGATCTGATTCATCTTTTTGAACACAGAGCTAATGCTCTGTAAGCCCTTTGCGTCGTTCTTTTTAATCTTTTATACGTAACATTTTGAATTTTGGGACATGTTGATTGTTGATATCGGGAGCAAATCTTGGTTAAAGAACGCCTTTCGTAAATGGTATCGTATATATACTATAATACGATAAAGCGTTCAATTGATACTGGTAACTAAATATCAATGCGTCTCGCCCATTGGATAGTTGGTACCTGCGCGCGACTACAAGGTGGAGGGTAAAAGCGTAGAACGTTCTAGATAATGAACTAGCTATTCAGCTCTTGGTTATTTTTATCAAGGTGCAGTACGGCTTTTACCCCAACTTGATAGTACGACAATATTGGTTTTCGCGAAAATTAAAATGTAATACGCTTACGGAAAGCTCTTTTACCAATACTTAAAGTGTCGTACGCACGGACTGGCTTTTGCCGTATCGACATGTTGAACAGTGCGTGCTTGCATCTATTTATTAAAGCAAACTATGCACTCGCCCAAAGAATATTGTTTGGGCCAGCAGAGATCAAATTTCACTCGCCTAGGAGAGGTTTTACTCGCCGCCGGCGAGAGTGCGACCGTCTGTGTCAAGCATTGCTAAAGCTGCACAAACAATGTCCCTGGTTTAAATACTGGCCCTGATATGATGCTGTACACCTCATGGTACTCCACTAAAGCCGCACAAACAATGTCCCTGGTTTAAATATTGGCCCTGATATGATTCTGTACACCTCATGGTACTCCACTAAAGCAGCACAAACAATGTCCCTGGTTTAAATATTGGCCCTGATATGATGCTGTACATTCATCTCATTTTACTTCACCAGTGGTGCACAATGACCCTGAGGTCAAAATTGGCTCATTCCCCTAGTTCACATTTTTACATACATTACATGTAGAGTTATACATAGGAACACCATTGAACTACAATGCATAGGGTTCTGATATTTTGCATGCAGATACATCGTATGGTCCTGCACCAAAGGTATACTAGCCATGACCCTGGGGTCATCATTGGTCCAACCTAGGCCTAAAAGGGGTGCATTATTTAAAAAAAAGCTTACGGCTTACGGCTTTGTGCAAACTTCTACTTTTCAAAAGCTTACGGCTTTCTGCAAGTTTCTTCTACCTTGCACAGGTTTACATATAGACAAATCTTGCACTAGCATAATCTTGTTCGCTTTGAGACACTTTTGCTTCTTGTTTGAATATTCTGACGTTCAATATAGCTGTATACTGTGATGTTTTTATGAAGAGATTGTTTTTGTTAAAGAGCGTTATTGAACTGTCGACAATCGACATTTGTTTAAATATGAGTACAGCTTCCAGTCCCGTGCCATTTGAAGAGAGTGGATATAAAGGGAATTTCCCCGTTGCATACAATGGTGACTCACTTGCAGGCGCAGAATGGCGCAAGTGTGTTAATCTATGCAACTGTAACACTTGGAGATAACGTTTTCTTCTTAAGATATTTATGTCGAACAGGTACTTTTAACCCTTTATCGATGAATGTTTATATGTCACATATATTATTTATATTGCTAAGTAATTGAAGTTATTGCGAAAGTATTAATGGCGACGGTACAGTCGGCCTAATATTTCATGAAATAAGATGGTATTAAATAAACGCGATGTGTCGGCTAGGTTACATTTCGTTGATCATGTTTCCTTTAATAACATTAGTAAAATGAACATAAAAAGTTGAGAGACTGGCTGAATGAAAACTTATGTACACACTTGTAGATTTGCCCATTGTCGCAGTTGTACAAGATCTGAAACAAACATATAATTCAAAATTATCCTGTCCTGTCCATCATTTCTAATTAAACGTTATGTTTGCAAACGGTATGACTCAAATGAAACTGGGGTCACATACTCAAGGTCATGCAGTTTTCTAATCCGGTCTCGTAAATCTAAAACTTATAAAGTGGTTAGTAAATCAATGACCTGGATTTGTTTTGACAATTCTAATATTTAAAAAAAAGAGGTAATTATTGATAAATATGTCATATCAAACAAAAACAGGCGTTGCCACCGTATTCTTCGGTTCTTAAACTTGAATTCATCCTAAATATTTTGAATGAAATCGGCTGAAAATACCCTGGCGTGTAATCTAGGTCAGTCTGAGTATAGATTGCATATATATATATATTACTGTGCAGAATAAATTTCTTTGTAAATAAGGAGTTATCGTTTGGACGATTTACCCACTTCATGTCGTGTTAACCAATTTTTGTTTGGCAGATCTTCACAGTGTTTTGTTTGGTCGATTTTTCCAAATCTGCGTAATAATGGCAAATTTTAATTTTTTTACCTGTTAAAACACACCTTATTCCACTTTTTGAATTCAAGCCAAGTATTGCGATATTGCGACTTGTGTAATGCCGACCTATTAAAACATAATACCATAACTGTCGTATACATATAAAGGCGCACCGTCATGCATTTATTATGGAAAGCCTCGGCTGCCTTCTGTTGGCCTTTTGACGCTTTGTTGTGTACAGTTTGCATTTTGTATAGTACGCTTTGTAAGTTGTTATGTGCATTTCGTAAGTTGTCATGTGCATTTTCTATGTTGTCTTGTGCATTTTGTAAATTGTTATGTGCATTTCGTAAATAGTCATGTGCATTTTCTAAGTTGTCTTCTGCAATCCGTATGTTGTTTTGTGCATTTTCTATGTTGTCTTGTGCATTTCATAAGTTGTTATGTGCATTTTTTCAGTTGTCTTGTACATTTTCTCAGAAGTTATGTGCATTTCGTAAGTTGTTATGTGCATTTCGTAAGTAGTCTTGTGCATTTTCTAATAAATACTGGTAAAGGTGATCCTTTGAGAGCAACAAACACAATTAAGAGAATAAAGCAGCAGACTCGATTTTATAGAGTCTGTTCATGGGAAGTAATGAAAGAAGCAACACTTCTCACGCCCCCTAGCACCGGCGTAAGCGGTATTCTACTTCAAAGCCACCTATATTGGGCTCGTTGGTCCCAAAGGACCAGTAAAAAATAACACTACTGATTCGTAGCACGGGGAGACTTTTTACAGCCGCCACACTGCACTAAACGAACGCTAGTGTGAATGTTAAGTAATAGTGATAAAGGTGATCCAAAGTTGTCATGTGCATTTCATAAGTTGCTATGTCATTTTCTAAGTTGTTATGTGCATTTTCTAAGTTGTCATGTGCATTTTTTAATTGTCTTGTGCATTTCGTAAGTTGTTATGTGCATTTTATAAGCTTACAAATGCAAACTACAAGTCGTTTTGTGCGTTAAACAGGTCGTCGTTAAGTAGACTTTTATCCGAACAAATTTTGAAGGAAACACCGGTAGAAATGGCAGCTCCATGAGCGAACCCTATGATCTGCCTCCGTTTAAAAAAATGGATTAGGGACATTATCCAATAAGTTTTTAGAACAGAAAATTGATTTCAAAATGTGTAAGGGCTTGTCTGACGTGGATTTAATAAATCTTGGTCTGACAACAATAGGAGATAGGGTCACAGGTGACAGTATCAATATTGGGAACTAAATAAAACGAAAAAAAACACAACAACAATAACAAAAATAAATAAAGAAAAAAGAGATAAATAATAAACGTGTTATTTGTTTGTGTTTGTGTGTAAGGTTTATAGTCCCTCCACCTTTTAACCAATAGGATGTCCTAAAGGTATAGGAACAATAGAGTCTGGACTTTACATGTTATTTGTTGAAAACAAACATATTTATAAAACAAATAACACGTTATTTTTTTTTAATTTAAATTATTATTATTATCATTATTTGTTGTTTCCAATACTGATGGGGTGGGCGTGGGTGGGGGGTCTCCCTCCTCCCTCCCCATTTCTCCCTTGTCCCTCCCCTATCTCCCGTCTCCCCTTTTCTCTCATCTCCCTCAGAGTACTGATAAACAAGGGACGTAATCGTTAAAACTATCGATCGCGGAGACTACAGAACGTGTACGGCAGACAACATAATGGTCGGTAATAGGTCAAAGTTCTTCATTTTAAGATCATTTAATGTTCAATCAAGGATTTTGATAGGATATAGACAGATTATTTGACCCACAATGATATATAGGGTCCTATAGAAACCACGGCGTCCGAACGCAATGGCATCGTAGGTCCGCACTGTACTGCAAACAAGGACTTGAAACTACAATGAAAGAGACAAAAAACAACAGAAAGGGTGGTGAAGACAGGGTTACCGACTTGGAACGGTCAGTAGGCAATAAGACCTACTGGTTAGCTTGAATCGATTTTATATGCGCACAATCCTCGCTATTATCCTGTCTTCAGCGCCCAAATAGACAAGACAGTGTAAACAAAACTAAATCCCATCAAAAGGAAATCTCTAACAATAAAGTCCACATCCAGAGAAACCAACTAAAGATATACATACAAAATAATAAACATCTCAGGATGTATCCAGAATCGTACTGAACAACCACAGTAGTTGCAGCGAAAGAGAAGACCAATCTAGGGTACGACCAGAAAACCCGAGTGACGAAAGCTCATGCACCCACCTCCCTTAGTTGGGGTTTCAATAGGTACAATCATAGAGTCCCAAGAGGTAGTCCAGTCATCGCATAAGTGAAAAGTGAAGCGTAATGACTGACTGTAGAGGGGTCAATCACTAAACATGCAGTGCGCTGTAAAACCAAGGGGTTATATCCTTTTCTGACGAACTTCCTGATTAAATTTGTATAGCGGTCAGGAAACCCGTCAGACCCCTTTAACTTTCGAAGTTTATAGACCACATCTCCATAAAAGAGGGTTGTGATATGCCTAGTCGCAGAAGTGTTTTAAGGTTGGTGTTGTACTTTTCCAGCAGGCCCTCGTTGCGGCGGTAGTATTTAGAGAAATATCTACGTAGTTTGTGATAACGAAAACCCTGCTGAAGAAGTTTACTTGTAATAACTTGATTACGATCATTGAAGTCTATAACATCATTACACGCTCTAGCAAATCGAATGAGCTGGGAGATATACACCCCATATGAGGTAGCACGAGGTACATCTCCATCCAGGTGTGGATAGTTAACGATGTTAAAATTGAAATCATCTCTCTTATCATAGATTTTAGTATGAATACAATCATTTGAAATCGAGAGATGAAGATCGAGAAATGCTGCTACAGTATCCGAACTGTTGGCTTTATTCAACGTGAGCTCTGGTGGATAAATGTTAGTAACCATATGAGCAAAGAACGGATTATCAATATTGAGTATGTCATCAAGATACCGAGAAGTATTATTAAAGGCATCAACAATTTCTCCCTGGCTAGCAGGTGACAAACTCAACATAAAATCTCTTTCATAGCAGTACAAAAACAAATCTGCAACAAGTGGCGCACAGTTAGTACCCATAGGAATACCAACAACCTGGCGGTAAATAGTTTTACCGTATCTTATAAAGATGTTATCCAGAAGAAAAGATAAGGCTCTACAAAGATCAGTACAAGTCCACATATTTTAAACTATGATAATTATTTTTACAAACTTTAACCCCGTCCCCTTGTCTCCTGACCCCAACCCCTTGTCTCCCGGCCCTCGTACATCGTCTCCCGTACCCCCGGCGCGTTGTACCCCACCTCCCGATTCTGCAATCTGTGACCCGATCTATTGTTTTCAGAACAAGATTGATTAACTCCACGTCAGACAATCCTTTACTCATTTTCAAATCAATTTTCTGTTCGTTAAGAACTTATTGTATAATGTACCTAGCCCATTTTTTTAAAGTAGGCAGTTGTAAACCTTCGTCTCTCACCGCTGAGTGTTCGAATCCCACTGGGAGCTCGACTTGAAGTGAGGAAGTGTCGATTCTTACGAATAGCTTGAGGTGTAGAGTACTGGTTCTACCCAGGAAAAGTGGCTGGTCTGCCTCCACCATAAACAAATGACCGTCATATATCACCTTGCATGTTTTGAAAATGACGTAAAACACCATACAAACAAACAAGCAAACAAACATAAAGTAGGCAGTGCATAGCGTTCGCTCAAGGGTCCGGTTTTATGAAACAACTTGCGACAATTTTGATCACAAGTTAATTTCTTAAATTCTTTACTTTGATTTACAATGAACACGATTTTATTTCATGTTCTTCTACATTTTATAGTCTGCACATAATGCACACATAATTGTCTACATTGAATGCTTATAGGTGCAAACATGTGAACAGTTTTGAAATTTGAGACATCATAAGATGTTTAATAAAACGGGTCCCTGGAGCCGCCATTTTCACTGGTGTTTCCTTCAAAATGTATTCGTATTAAAAGTACACTTAACAACAACCTGTTTAACGCACACAACGACTTGTAATTTGCACAAGACAACTTATAAAATGCACATAACAACTTACGAAATGCTCATGACAACTTTTACAAAATGCACAACACAACTTAGAATATGCACATAACAACTTAAAAAAATGCACATGACAACTTACAAAATGCACATAACAATTTACAAAATAAACCAGACAACTTAGAAAATGCGCATAACAACTTACGAAATGCACATAACAACTTACAAATGGCACAAGACGATTTACAAAGCGTATTGCACAAAATGCAAAAGGCCAACAGAAGGCAGCCGAGGCTTTCCATACATAGTGATTTGGAGTGAAACGTTAGACCATAAAAAGCATTTGGGTATTTATAACAAACATGTTTATAATCTAATACATGATATTTACATCAACAGGCTTTTGTAATAAATCGGGCAAAGAAAAAAGAACATGGGGACGTTGAAAGACCGTCTGAACAATTCCGGATATAAAGCTTGGTTAAGTGGTGGTCTAGTGTTGAAATATCTGAAAAATGGAATTGCCAATTATTTAGACATTGAAGTGCAATCCCTCCATACTTCCATCCTGAATAATATACATACAGGGCTGCCGCCAGGAGTTACAGTATCATGTGTGACAGGATGTACCACCTTATTAGCAAAACAGAGACACTGGACTTGTGGATCTCATAACATCTGTACGGATTTTAATGCTGCGCTCGAGAGTCACCATACTATGGGACGATTAATGCTAGCAAACACCGACGTTAGTCTGTGGACTAATCGTGCCAAACACTGGGAGACCGGCAAGTGTTTTATGTCGCCCGGTTACGCAGACAAGCAGACGGCTCAGGAGATAGACTGTTCTGGGTTGCTTGGTCTTATCATCAACTGTAAGGTTGTACATCAGAAGTTCTCACCCACCCTCATTCATCCAGTGGATACATTTGAACAGGTACATAGCGTGTGCTTCCCTAAACAACTACAATTGTATGTTATATTTACGATACACATGATAACTTTTAACGATTTTTTCTTGTAATTTCAACTATCATGCAGCTTAAAACACCTGTTTGCAAATTTAATTTAATTCGAGCCATATACTTCATAATAGTTAAAACCCTAATATGAAAACTCCAGATTTATTATAATTGTATTATTGAAATAACACATATAATACATTATTTCCGTTTCCATACATCACATGTATTTTTGAAGTATTTTAAACGTCTCATGTGAACAGATAGCAAACCATTGACGTGTTAAAGATATAAAGTCTGTATGGTAGTAGACGCTTACAAAATGTGTTCATTAGCGAATAAATTGTTAAATATTCCTATTAGTAAACTGGTCTATAGACAAGGGTTTAACTTAAGTAAACTAAACATATTGGAAGCATAATAAACATATACTAAAAATAGGAAGATGATAAGCGGATAAAACTTATTTCTTAACTATATGAAATAACAGAAGGACATGGTTAAGTACACCATAACTAGCCTATAGATTGTCTATTAAAATATGCCGCATCACGATTTAATCAATACTATGTATGTTACGTAAACATATTCTAAAATGGCTTATGTTTTTTTATCAGGTTCGAGATTTCAGGAATGAGAAAATCATGCATAATGCCAACCTGACACTCCTACAAGCTGACTTGGGTGATCTCATCACGTCATCACTGGCAATTTTGAACGACCCAGTGCTGTTGACAAATCCAAAATCCATTGAGGCAGCAAAGCAAATAAATGAGGTGTGTATAAATAAAGTTGTTGATTGTCTTGATACTTTTAGAATAATCAGAATTGTGATTAAAATCCACCCATAAGATACACCGGTAGATAATACTATGGCACGTTATCATTTGTTTGGTACGGGTTGTTAAGGAGCGGAATTGTTGCAAAACTATTCATAAACGTTAAATTGCAAAACGAAAATAGGTCATTAAGTAGCTCATGAATGCATACCCGCAATAGAAACATGCAACCTGAACACAAATGTACAATGTAGGAATATAATTACCGTATGTAACATATCTTTTAGCTGATTTTGGCTAGTGTGCAGGTACGAACGTCTATAAAGGCGAGGTTGACCACTGAAGAAATGCAGTGAGAGAAGAGTGCCTGGACATCTAACTTCCTCTGTTATCTTGCTCCTCATCTGGCATTACTACTTGTAACACAAAAAGAATATATATATATATTTGTTCAGTTACAAGTAGACTGTACATTACACACAAGCACTCATAAGTCCAGACTCTATTGTGCCTATACCTGTGTGGATGTCCTATAGATATGGCAGTGGGACTATAAACCCTAGAGGCACACCCACACACGCACACAGAGTAACCAGTGTCTACTGGTGGTCTTCTGTACTCAATATAGTAAATTTAGAATTGACTGTTATTATGTTTCATAACGTTTAATGTGCACAGCTCTACTTTACCCATATACATCATGTACATATAATAATAATAGTTACTTAAAATACAGGAACATGTAAAACAAAGTATTTCTAATATTTTCTTGAAAATAAAGATTGCAAATAGAAACTTCTTTTATAACAATTATAGTTTTAAAGTAAAAATTAAGCCTGGTTTTGCGTGTTCAACTCACTTTTCTCCAAAATTGTACATCTTTAAAATACAAAACCTTGTTGGAAATTATTGATCATGGTCTTGCATTTTATATATATATAAAACAAATATTATCTAAATCCCAATATACGTAAATGAAATGCTTGGTGATCGGTCTAAGATCGAGGGCAGGATACAACATCGAGGTCGATCACAAACAATGGCCGATATTTTCACCTCTCATCTTGGGCTCATTTAACATTGCTAGCGATATAACTTAATCTCTAAAATAAACTATATGATATTCAAGGCTTCATGGCTTACGTATTTTACAATCTAGTTAGCGATGTGCAATGATACAGTATGCATTAGACACACAGTCTATCTAATGCATACTGTATTACATGTGGTATTCTATAAATAATTATGAAAGACTACACTGCAACCATTGCAGTTACATATAAACTATCGCAGTGACTACGATTATAAATCATGTAAATTTAAACTTGGTTAAATTACTTAAATGCTGCAAATAGGATGATAAAATTGTCTTTAAAAATGGAAATTTAAAAATTGAAGAATGAATTTTCCTGTGGTATAAATTCCATGTATGTATCTGAAAACGTTGCATAAAGGCGAGGGATGTCAATTCATTTAATTTGCTTGTTCCAAATTAGACGATATTGCTCCAAGTGAATGTTAATATTCATAGAAAGCACGAAAGTGAGATTCTATTCATCGCGTAAATAATGTCACGTAACGTCAAACACGTACATTAATACATGACGTTAAGTTACGTTACAGCAGAATATTGAAAATATAGAATTGTGTTATTACACGCTCGGGCCATAAGTTTTGTTTGTTTGTTTGTTTTGTTTGTGTGTTGTTTTACGTCCTTTTCAACACATGTGACGTTGATTTTTTTGTGGTGGACGCAGACCACCCACTTTATCCTGGGTAAACCAGTACTGTACACCTCCCGCCATCCCTAATAATCGGGCCATAAGTAATCAATATACAATTATATATATTCATATGCATTCTAATAATTTAAATGTTTATGGTTGCCAGATAAAGAACACACAGTTTACTTTCACATTGGATGATGAACTTCAAGTACTCGGTGACGCAGTAAAAGCGTTGGAAGGCAAACAAGTGCAACACGAAGATCGAGTGCAACAAACGATTGAAAATCACAAAGCAGCCATAGAGAACGAAATGAAGATGAACATGGCATCTCTAAACACTAAAACTAAAGAAGGTATCGACACTTTGAAGAAAGATATGGATGCGCAAAAGGACTTATTACAGATTGAGATGAAACAAGTATGCATATTGTACACGTACTATGTTTTGTTTGTAATTTATTTTTACGTCATTTGCAACACATGTAAGGTTATATATGACGGTCGATTGTTTTGTAGTGGAGAAAGACTACCCCTTTTTCCTCGACAGAACCAGTACTGTACACCTCCCGCCATCCGTAAGTATCGACACTGTGTGTGATTTTCATCTTATTAAATATTTCAGATGTAATACTATATGCACACGACAATATACACAAGAGCTTTATATATTTTTTCTACTAATTTATCAACACAGTTTATACATATGGATAGTTGTTGTTTTGGAGTGAAAAACAGATTTTGTTATAAACGCAAAGCATAAGTGAAAAAATAAGAGACTGATTCAATAAGTGAAATAAGATCTATTATTCACTCCAAAACAACGAATGTACTTTTTTATTTTATATTTATATATATTTAGAAAAAGAGGTATTTTTGGCGACATCATAGCTTCAGTATTGTAACGGTGCTACTTGACCGATTTCAATAAACCTCAAGCTGTTTTCTTAGTTAAGTTATGTCCAAGCTAATGTCCTGGTCAAAAAGAATACTCACACCTTTTGGAAAAATCACTGTTATAAAAAGCTTAGCTCTACCAAAGTTAAATCATTTATTTTCATCATTACCTAATCCACCTGAGGAACAGGTCATACTGTTGCAAAAAATGTGTTTTAATTTCCTCTGGAATAACCACCCAGACAAAATAAAGAGATCTATTGTAACTCAAGATTATGATTATGGTGGACTTAGAATGATCAATATTAAACAGTTCATATATTCTCTGAAATTAACGTGGATTAGAAGACTTTTGATTTGGAACAAAAAATGTATGGAAATCCATTAACATATGTACCCATTCACCACCAATATGTGCAAGAAATAGGCAATCCTTTCTGGAAGGATGTTTACACAAGTCTTAACATCTTACTAGATGTTAAAAAATCACTGTCGTGGAAAGATTTCTTAACACAACCATTATGGTACAATAATAACATTAAGATTGGAAGATCATGTGCTTTTTATAAAAGATGGTATGATAAAGGTATTTTATTTATTAATGATATAATGGATAACAATGGTAATCTTCTCTCTTTTACACTATTTTTTACACTATTTATCGAAAAGTTTGCTGCACAGTCACATTTTTTAGAATATGAAGGTATGACTGCAGCAATACGGGACTACCTTCAAAAACAAAATTTCTCTCATCTTGCCATTAATTTAGAAAATCCGGTTTGCCCATCAGTAGTGTCCCTTATAACAAGCGCACAGAAAGGCTGTCGTTCCATTTATGGTATACTTAATAAATCAAATGTACATCCAACATCTATAGCCAAATGGGGGCAATATGGTTTAAATATAGACAGAGAATGGAAGGACTTATTCAAAATACCTGTCAAATGTACAAAAGACACCAGGTTACAATGGTTTCAGGCAAAAATAAACCATAGAATTACTGCTACAAACATCCTTTTGACAAAAATGAAGATAAAAAATTATAATTCTTGTAGCTTTTGTACAGAGTCTCCAGAAACCATTACACATTTATTTTGGGAATGTAAATATATTAAAACATTTTGGGATATTTTTAAGATTACTTTCAATGACAATAATATAATAATCCAACCGAAATGGACTATAAAAGAAATCATAATTGGGTCTAGTCAATATGACATTGTTTTAAATAAATTGATTTTGCATGCAAAATACTTCATATATAAGTTAGATGGAAGATTGCCACTGTTTATAAATTTTAAACCACAAATTAGATACATATATCAAACTGAAAAAATAAATGCAATTAAAAGTATTGCATTTGATAAATTTGAAAAACCTTGGTTACACTGTGCAACACATCTATCTTATTTTTTTCTTCTAATCTTTGATACAGAAAAAAAAAAAAGTTCCCAAGCTAAATTATGTTCCCCGCTGTTCCCACTGAATAATGAATAGTCACACCTCCATAGATAGATCTTGTCTTTTCTTTATATATATATTTTTTGGATAACAGCATTTTTTTCACACAATCAACTATAGTAAAACTCAGCAGAGATAGTACCGGTATGTGGATTTGTATAAAAACTGAAACATTCGTACTTGATTATTTTATCTTTGCATTTATCTATGTTAAATAATTTTTTAAGTAAAATATATATGCTGGGTTTTAAAAAACACACAAAAAAAAACCATCTTTACAATTATCATTGAAGGCGTATTAAAGCAGCAAAATAAATATCTTGACAATTATAATTTTTTCTGCTTTCAAGTGTAAAAGGGACATACAGCAATCTGGTTTATTTGTAAATAAAACTTTTGAAAGATCCTCGGTGTCCCTCTTTCAGAAATGTGTATTTTAAATCTTCTTTTGAAATTGTAAAGATGTTTTAAAAAAACCTCCCCATTTATACAGCTTCTAATCATGATATGCATTTTTGTATGTAAGTATATGTGAAAACTGTTTATATATAAATATGATGCAGATTACATACATATCTGTACGGTTTGTTGAGGGGTGGCCCACCCCGACCCTCACAAACCTATTACGGGGTGAATAAATGGATTACCATTCATTTGGTAATCGAAAATTAAAAATAAAAGTTATGTCCAAGCCAATGACATACAAATTATCTTTTATACCAACTTGATGAAAAAACGTTGTTTTTGAAAAAAAAAAAAAGACTAGGATAACTGACTTATCTACTGTACTGAACTCTACAGTACTTTAAATGACAACAATTCCTAAAACACATGAACGATTTTCAAAAACTATAGCTCATTTTATTTGTTAGAAATATCCACGTAAATTTATTTTAATAATGGCACCAACAGCTCAGGTAATATGGCGACTTTTCATTCTTCCATTGGCGAAGGAAGATCTCAGATTCCCCTCCGGGCAATTTTCGTGCACCGGTGGGCACCTGAACCACCGACGTTCCCCAAGCCAGCTGGATAGCTTCCTCACATAAAGATTCCTAGGCTCATTAGGGATCGAACCAACATCGGTGAGGGGCAAGGGATTTCAAGTCAGAAACTCTAACCACTCGGCCACGGATGCCCCATTTCCAAGTCAAAGATATAAACTAAAAAAATATATATTTTGATCAGATTGTATGTATTTGTTGTTAAATCAACAAATAAAACCAGAAACAGTGGATTTATTGAGATATTATTAAGATTTATGTATTGAGTTGTATTATAAAGTATGTTCAATACTTTTTTTTTTTTATAAATTCTAAGGTTAAGGACACACTTACAAAAATCAACGGCTGCATAGGTCAAGAAAACGATAAGACACGAACATTGAAGATGGACATGGAGGATGTGAGGAAGAAAAATGAAGATTTGCGCACGACTATACAATCTCAGCGTCAGTGGATGGAAGACGTAATTTTCAAAATAAAAACCAAACATCAAGATTTGGGGGCAAAAGAGTCAAAAAAGAGGAGAGAAATAACACAAAAAGGTTTGATTCCGTTTTCAAAACTCTTGCTGAATACTGAAACATGTTGGCTTTACTCTGTTTTAGCAAGACTAATTAAATAACAGATGTATTATGGATAGGAAGTAATAACGAAAGTTGGTCTTTGAAACAACCTTCACCTACTTTTTATTTGTACACTTTATTGATTCTGATTAAGGGTGTTTCTAAGTATACAATTTCGTAACTATTTCACATTACTACTCTTGGTGTCACTTAAATAAATAACACAACTTGAGAGAACAGTTACAAAAATTAGCACTATCAGTCACATAACACAAAGAATAAAAAGTGTAAGTGCGTGGAGTACGTGGTCCAGTGATAGAGCATCGAATATCAGATCAAAAGTTCGTGGGTTCAATCCTTGCCGTGGCCATATTATTTATCCTTGAGCAAGATAATTAATCCACATTACTTAGTACTGGTTCTACCCAGGAAACCTGCTTGGTTTTACCTGTGACGGTGTAAAGCAGTATAGAAGGATACAGATAGATAAGTCAGGGTCATTCTCATTGACCTTTTTTAGTAGGCACGTGTTGCGATATTGTAGATGTTTGAGTCGCAGACATTTGTAATCTGTAGGCTGTTGTGCGAAAAACAATTCATTAATTGAGCACAACGTATAAGTCACGACACCTACTTGTTTATGTTGACCACATGTAGATGTAAGTGTGTATGATATGTTAAATATTTGAAAGCTGCGTGGAAGTTATTGTGTAAAAATGAACTAAACTGATTAAGTAGGCCAAGGTCATTCCCAATGACCTACGTTTGGTTGGAACGTTTAATACTGTCCTGCATTGAAGGTTTGTATAATGTTTGAAATGGTATCTTAGTAATATACTTAATTAAAGATTGAATGTCAACTCTTAATGTTAAAATTCGCATGTGAAGGGCATCCCTGTTTGACCTACTTTTAGTTAGCATATACTGCAGTCATGTAAATGTAAATATGTATGATGTTTGAAAGCCTTACGACTTCTGGTGTCTGAGAAATGGACTTGACCAAAAACTTTAATGTAAAACATGAATTGAGACCTTTAAAGTAAATTAACAAAGCAGGAAATAGGTCAAGGTCATTCATTTCGGCCTACTTTCTGTTGGAACATGTGGATGTTATGAAGATGTAAGCGTGTATGAAGTTAAAAGTTTATATAGCTTTTTTGGTATTGAGTAATATACTTAATGAAACATATGAATGTAAAATTTGAATGTAAGTTAAGAAAGTGTGAAAAGTAAGCGAAGGTCACTCATGTTGAATTAATTTTGGTATTAGCTTATACTTCTTGTCATGAGCTGAACTTGAAAACTACTAATGGGATTGGAATGTAACTTCACACAATGATAAAGGACAGTTAGAAAAAATACAGAGTGCATGAACCATAACTTGTTTCTTCATTCAAATTTAGAGTTATTTTCCTTGACAATGTTATACTTACAATTCTTGACTGTCCGGAGTATAACTTGAAAACTACTAATGGGACTGGCATGAAACGTGAAACAATGAAAGAGGTTATTTGAATATAACATACTTGTCTGATATGTAACGGATTGCCTTTCTCTTTAAATTGGTAGGCAACAACATTTTATTGATTTTGACTTTTGTCTACGAAAATCATTTATATCATACAGTAACTCAACTACTTGCACAGCTATACTCGCCGAAAAAAGATTTCGGGCAACAAAAACTTGCCACTTTGTCCGTCAGTCAGTCCTTACTTCCGTCTGTCCATTCCGCTTTTCTTGTCCGGAGAATGAACTGAAAACTACTCGACATGGAACTAGACTGAAACATCACACTGTTATGGAGTACAATGAAACTATGTACTTTTTGTAACAATTAAGAAAATCTATTTTACCTTTGTTTTCTGTACGTATGTTCTAAAGAAATATCATACAACTTTTAATGATCTAAAGGAAACATGTAACATTTCAATATAAATAAAAGCAGAAAACCTCATTCTAGGGACACACTGCTGAACAAATATTGACAATATTATATATGCACTCGTACTTACCTATCAAAAAAGATAACTTCCAACCAGATAATTAAAAACAGCAAATGATGGGGTGTTTAAACTTTGTTTTGTCTTAAAATAGTTTCAAGAGTATTTGTTTTAATTTAATCGGACTTGTTTGGTAGACTTGAATGTAAAACATGCTCACATATTTGATAAAACGAATGTATACATGCACACTTGACTAAAAAATTTAAAAGCCAAATAAAATAACTAATAATCTATGTATACAAAACGTAATGCACGTTCATCCATAAAATTACACACAGTTTACATACGAAGCTCATGTAGACATCACGAACCAGTGAAAACTCTTCTACGTTTTCCTGTCATAAACTGTTTGTGTTTTAACTGAAAGATTATATAGTAAGCAATTGTTTAAGACTCAGTCTCAAAGGTATATAAAGAAATCCATATATGTAACACTTTTGTATTCACAGATACGGCGTCCCTCCAACAACATTTAAAGGATATGTATGCTGACTATGTAGACCTTGTACCCGTGTCACCACTGAGTCGAGATGAAGGCCTTCCCATCCACCAGATTTTCACACCCGTCATTGTGAAGGAGGATATTTCGAAGGGTAGACACAAACCAGATAGCTCAAACTTGAAACCCGTCACAACATACCGTGAGTTACTTTACCAGGATGGTAAAATTGCCAAACAAACGTTCATGATAGGTTCAGCAGGAAGAGGAAAGAGTACGTACTGTTTACGTATGTTAGACGACTGGAGGAATTGTAAAATAAAACAAACTTTACATGATACATCCGATGGGGAGAGAGATATGTTAGGTTTTGAATATGTATTCTTTATATCTTTAAGAAACGTAGATAAAGCTGACAAATCTATTGTTGATATGATTTGCAATCAATTGTTTTTTGAACATCCAAAATATAGAGCTACGGCAATGCATGTCTTAGAGACAACTCCGAACAAATGTCTCGTTATTTTGGATGGTCTTGATGAGTGGTCTCCGTCTCCAGAAGCTTGTTTCAAACTTATGGAACCAGGGTTACCAAATAGAGATAAGTTATATGACTGTGCAACTTTCATTACGTCACGACCGTGGAAATTAGAAGCATTGAGACCTAAATTAAATAAGTCTGATAAAATAGTTCACATAAAAGGTATTGGAGAAAAAGATGTGAAGTCCCTTATTAGAAAGGTTTTAATAAATTACTGCAAAGTTCCAAAAGAATCGGAAACGTTTCCACAGAAATTAATGAATTTTTAGAAACTTCAGGAAAGGGAAGACTCAAACACTTGCTGGAAATACCTCTCTTTACCACATATTTAGTCTCATTTTGGCATGAAAGTGGTACCTTGGATGAATGATTGACATGTTTGTATGTTCGGCTTATTGAGTGCTTGATACGGAAAGCTGAAGGAGAAGGTTAAAAAAAGGGGAGGTTATCCGATTACAAACTGTCTGAGATAGACGATATGAAAAGTGTTACGCCATGTGATAACATTTCAGTTATGCTGAAAGACAATGACAAATTGTCGAAGTACACTGGTTTGTTACTTACCTTGGGTGAAATAGCATTTGACTCATTGGCAACTACAGAAAACAACTTAGTGTTTCCGAAAGATGAGATGCAAAAGAAAATTGGCAAGTTGCAATTGGAAGTCAGTTTGAAGATTGGACTTATTTGTCAGTCCAAGGTACCGGGTCAAAATAATATAAAACACATCAGTGTCAGTTTTTTTCATAAAACAATGCAAGAATTCCTAGCTGCACTCTGGTTAGTATCTCACGCAGACACGTTGTTTGAAACATTTACCAATCATTGTAACAATATGTTTACAGTATACGAAATGTCAAACATAATTATGTTTGTCTCTGGTCTAGACCCTAAACTAGGATGTAGATTAGCACAACACATTAATCATGTAATGGATAAAGATAACAACTGTATAAGATATAGAAAGTCAGCAGATTTTGCCCTCCATGACATTTGTCTAATACCTATACTGGACTTGCAACGTGACTGCTATCAAGAATGTAGATTGAACGCAAAAGAAAATCTTGATATGTTTCCAGTATCAGTCGTTGTAGTCTCAAGTTCTAATATCCCAGCGTCGTTAGATATTATGAATTTAAATCGTCCCGATATTAAATCCATCGACATAGATATAGAAACTGTGAAGAATGCTAGTAGCAGTCTTAAAATGTTTTCAATATTAGGTCAGATGCAAAGGTTACAAAAACTTGTCATTAGACACGCTACAAGCGGTCAGCATCAGGTACTAACCATGCTACCCAAACTGCAAAACCTCAGTGTTCTAATGTTAGAAAATGTAGCTGTGACACACACATTCTTAGAGGAATTCCAGTCATACTTGCAGGCATCTAATTTATATGAACTTAGTTTATGTACGATAAGCTGTACCGATCAAACATTGAAACATAACGGAATGTATTTAAAATTATACAGCAGTACTTCTCTGAATAAGTTGACGTTGGTCGATGTATCAATGGCACACTGTACTGACATTATAGATTTATCAAAAAATCACAATATGCATACATTATCACTGCGTAACACAGCCATACCTGTTATTCGCCTTCCACTAGAAAGTTTACAGGAGCTAAATCTCGACAATATATCCGGCTCAGTATACGAATTAGTACAACAGTTATCTCAGTGTTCTAAACTGAACGATCTGCGATTAGACAAGGTATCAATGACACAAGACATTACCATTATAGATTTATCATCAAATCACAATCTGCGTACATTATCGCTGTTCAGCATGGCCATACCTCTCATTCATCTTCCACTAGAGAGTATACAGAAATTAAATCTCGGAAATATATCCGGGTCAGTAAGCGAGTTGGAGAAGCAGTTACCTCAGTGTTCTCGATTGATTCTTACCGCACGTCATAGTTGGGAACCAGAACAAGGATAACTCTTCACTTACTGTATCCCTAGAGATGAAGCAAATAGAACACATTTATTTAGTTGGAGTTAACATGACTATCACTGACTGAAGACAGTTTGTCGACTCGATTGTCAGTTTTCAGCAGCATAGGAATGTATCCCCAGAAATTATACAGCTAGAGTATTTGTTGCTGTTTTGCACAATACAAATATCGATGACGAAACTAAATGTCGCTTATCTTCAGCACCAAACATCTGTCTGGCCATACTTGATTATTATTTACGAGAGCTGTACTACAACGCTAAGTATTTATACCATGATTTTGCATTTATTGGCAAACACACTGCAAACATAATTAGTTTACATTTGAATGTTTGGTATTCTGTAACATATGTGTCACTCTGCTGTAAACAAACGATTACACAGTTTGGTTGGTTTTCTGTTTTATCGATATCACTCTCGTTGTTTGTTTGTTATTCTGTAATATAGGCGTGACTGTGCTCTAAAGAAACGATTACAATGTTTGGTGGTTTTCTGTAATATAGGTGTGACTGTGCTGTTAACAAGCGATTACACTGTATGTTATTCTGTAATTCTGTGACTGTGCTTGTGACTGTGCTCTAAAGAAAGGATTACACTGTTTGGTTTTTTTCTGTAATATAGGTGTGACTGTGCTGTAAACAAGCGATTACACTGTATGTTATTCGATCACACTCTATGTTATTCTGTAATATAGGTGTGACTGTGCTGTAAACAAGCGATTACATTATATGTTATTCTGTAATATAGGTGTGACTGTGCTGTAAACAAGCGATTACATTATATGTTATTCTGTAATATAGGTGTGACTGTGCTGTAAACAAGCGATTACATTATATGTTATTCTGTAATATAGGTGTGACTGTGCTGTAAACAAGCGATTACATTATATGTTATTCTGTAATATAGGTGTGACTGTGCTGTAAGCAAGCGATTACACTGTATGTTATAGTGTAATATAGGTGTGACTGTGCTGTAAACAAGCGATTACACTGTATGGTTGGTTTTCTGTAATATAGATATGACTGCACATTGTTTGGTTGGTATTCTGTATTATAGATCTAACTGCTCATTGTTTGATTGTTATTCTGTAATATAGATACGACTGATCAATGTTTGGTTGGTATTCTGTATTATAGATACGACTGTTCATTGTTTGGTTGGTATTCTGTAATACAGATATAACTGGTCATTGTTTGGTTGGTATTCTGTAATATAGATACGACTGATCATTGTTTGGTTGGTTTTCTGTAATATAGATATGACTGCTCATTGTTTGGTTTGTATTCTGTAATACAGATATAACTGGTCATTGTTTAATTGGTATTCTATAATATAGATATAACTGCTCATTGTTTGGTTGGTTTTCTGTAATAAAGATATGACTCTCATTGTTTGGTTTGTATTCTGTAATACAGATATAACTGGTCATTGTTTGGTTGGTTTTCTGTAATAAAGATATGACTGCTCATTGTTTGGTTGGTATTCTGTAATACAGATATAACTGGTCATTGTTTGGTTGGTATTCTGTAATATAGATACGACTGATCATTGTTTGGTTGGTATTCTGTAATACAAATATGACTGCTCATTGTTTGGTTGGTATTCTGTATTATAGATACGACTTGCATTGTTTGGTTGGTATTCTGTATTATAGATACGACTTGCATTGTTTGGTTGGTATTCTGTATTATAGATACGACTTGCATTGTTTGGCTGGTATTCTGTATTATAGATACGACTTGCATTGTTTGGTTGGTATTCTGTATTATAAATTTGACTGTGCATTGTTTGGTTGGTTTTCTGTAATATAGATACGACTGTTCATTGTTTGGTTGGTTTTCTGTAATATAGATATGACTGCTCATTGTTTGGTTGGTATTCTGTATTATAGATACGACTTTCATTGTTTGGTTGGTTTTCTATAATATAGATATGACTGATCATTGTTTGGTTGGTATTCTGTATTATAGATACGACTTTCATTGTTTGGTTGGTTTTCTATAATATAGATATGACTGATCATTGTTTGGTTGGTATTCTGTAATACAAATATGACTGCTCATTGTTTGGTTGGTTTTCTGTAATATAGATATAACTGCTCATTGTTTGGTTGGTATTCTGTAATATAGATACGACTGCTCATTGTTTGACTGGTATTCTGTATTATAGATACGACTTGCATTGTTTGGTTGGTATTCTGTATTATAGATACGACTTGCATTGTTTGGTTGGTATTCTGTATTATAGATACGACTTGCATTGTTTGGCTGGTATTCTGTATTATAGATACGACTTGCATTGTTTGGTTGGTATGTTTGGTTGGTTTTCTGTAATATAGATACGACTGTTCATTGTTTGGTTGGTTTTCTGTAATATAGATATGACTGCTCATTGTTTGCTTGGTATTCTGTAATATAGATACGACTGTTCATTGTTTGGTTGTTTTTTCTGTAATACAGGTATGACTGCTCATTGTTTGGTTGGTATTCAGTATATAGATACGACTGCTAATTGTTTGACTGGTATTCTGTATTATAGATACGACTTGCATTGTTTGGTTGGTATTCTGTATTATAGATACGACTTGCATTGTTTGGTTGGTATTCTGTATTATAGATACGACTTGCATTGTTTGGCTGGTATTGTGTATTATAGATACGACTTGCATTGTTTGGTTGGTATTCTGTATTATAAATTTGACTGTGCATTGTTTGGTTGGTTTTCTGTATTATAGATACGACTTTCATTGTTTGGTTGGTTTTCTATAATATAGATATGACTGATCATTGTTTGGTTGGTATTCTGTAATACAAATATGACTGCTCATTGTTTGGTTGGTTTTCTGTAATATAGATATAACTGCTCATTGTTTGGTTGGTATTCTGTAATATAGATACGACTGCTCATTGTTTGACTGGTATTCTGTATTATAGATACGACTTGCATTGTTTGGTTGGTATTCTGTATTATAGATACGACTTGCATTGTTTGGTTGGTATTCTGTATTATAGATACGACTTGCATTGTTTGGCTGGTATTCTGTATTATAGATACGACTTGCATTGTTTGGTTGGTATTCTGTATTATAAATTTGACTGTGCATTGTTTGGTTGGTTTTCTGTAATATGGATACGACTGTTCATTGTTTGGTTGGTTTTCTGTAATATAGATATGACTGCTCATTGTTTGGTTGTTTTTTCTGTAATACAGGTATGACTGCTCATTGTTTGGTTGGTATTCTGTAATATAGATATGATTGCTCATTGGTTGGTTGGTATTCTGTAATATAGATATGATTGCTCATTGGTTGGTTGGTATTCTGTAATATAGATATGACTGCTCATTGGTTGGTTGGTATTCTGTAATATAGATATGATTGCTCATGGTTTGGTTGGTATTCTGTAATATAGATATGACTGCTCATTGTGTGATTGGTAATTTGTAATATAGATATGACTGCTCATTCTTTGGTTGGCACTCTCTGATATAGATATGACTGCTCATTCATTATGTGTTATTCGGTAATATAGATATGACTTTCTAACACACTGATTTTATTATAAATTTAGTTGATATTAACAGCTCTAGTCACTTTTAAAAGTCACAGACTCTGATACATGGTAACACGGCATTACTAAAGTTTGAATTTATAATGACCATAGAGCTGAAATGTATTTTATGTTGTTAGCATGAACAATTAACCAGCTGAGTTTGATTTGCTTGGTTTTAATATCGAAATATAGCAAAACAAACAAGAAGTAAGCTTCTAAGGATGAGACCAATTATATTCATCCATTTTGGGTACCGGTGAATGACAATTGTTACAATCATATTTGAGGACATTTATTGTTTCATTTATTGTTTCGGCTGCTTTGGTATGGCAGACCCATAGGGATCACAGTGGTGGGCATCTTTGGCATCTTGAGTGCCATGTTAACCTATAATGTACTTTTTGTCATAATTTGCCAAGTTTATAATCTTTACTTATACATACCAGAGAATATCGTGAATATATATATGTGCATTGCTTATAGTTTAACTAGCCGTATGTTTTCTGAATGATCGGATTGTGTGCATGTAACAGAATCAGCTTTGGAATTTCGATATTTTGTTTAGGTATTTGAATGACAGCTCCCAAATTAAATGTCCAATTTTTCGGTGTAAAAAAACAAATCGCAATTTAATCAGAATCCTTAAAAATCATCACTACATTTTAAGGAGTATGTCTCCTTTTGTAGAATCCCATTGAAAATGCATTAACCAAATAGAACTCATATAATAATAATCTTGAATATTTTAACATGTAACTTGTTTACACTTTTATATAGACTGTGCTATACTTGAATAATAAATACTGACTTCATAAAAGTGAATAATGATCCAATCTCAGCTTATAACATACTCAAGGTCATGTGTGTGTTGCCTAATTCACATATGTATCAAGCATATATTTTATAATTCAATGGTAGCACTGCCTAGAAAATTGTATAAACATATTATACTGAAAGTGTCATGCCAAAATATTCAAGATTATTTAAGTTCTAACTTTTTTTTTTCCAAATCCAGTCACAATGGGATTACACAAAAGAGACATAATCCTTAACCATACTCGAATTATTTGTATAGTAGCTTATGAATATAGTATGGTTTCGTCATTGTCATATTGTTTATTTTTATTTAATTTATTATTATCGTAAAATGTTGAATGTTATTTTTTTTATATTTGAATATGGCAGAATTGTTTCTATGAATTTGCAGATTTGTAATGTTAATTTGGTGCTTCGTATGCTGCATTTACCATTACTTTAAACACAAACAATAAAGAAAAGCACAAAACAACCAGGCACCAAATTAGCATCAATGTTAAACGAAAAACTATGTCCTTTATTTACATACAGTACTAAAAATGTACTAAATAAAGTACACATATAAATGTGTATCTTCATGGGACACACGTTACTCCACGGTAATCTAGACTTAAAGTTTTCTTCAAGAAGTCGGGACAAAATTTTAAAAGTATCAAGAATGCCATGTGTCCTTTCAATACCGTGCTGCGTTGCTATGAACATGTCACTGCCATTTTTTAATTGGTCCTACATTTTCTTTGGAAAATTCATTCAAACACTTTAAACTGTCGGAGTTATGTCCCTTGAATTACTGAATATCACCAGATTTTATTTGTGAACACTAATTATTTTTTATATTATTTCAACTTGGTCAACTGGTATGACAACAAAAAAGTGTTTTACACATATATTTATTTAGCTGAAAGGCAGAGTTACTTGTCTTTATTTGTAAAGATTTCAATATTTAACATTGTGGACACCATAGTTCCTTATATTTTTCTTAAATTGCCATCAAACTCAGAATGTGTATAACTATAAATTATTGGACATGCTCTAGTGCCTTACTGAACAGGTAATTTAAATAAATTTTAACATTGTGTCTCATGTGGTGCTCCAGTTTCAGTTTGTTGAAAGCCTCAACTTCCAATTGCAATTAACAGTGGAATATTTAACACTCATTGAATGTCGTTGATGTCGATATCGTTATTTAGATTGGATCTATATATATATATATATATATCATATTGTTAACATACATTCATAAATTGTTCTACAGTTGAGTTGCTAAGGGCATTGTATAAGAGTAGGCAACAAACCTTGTTTAAAATGTTTGACTGTTGTTTGTGTCTTCTGTTTGGCATTCAGAACTATGGTACATTCGGAGAGACACACGACAATCTATATGTCATGGTTGTTTAAGTTAACACATGCTTTATTATAAATGTATTTCAAAATAACGGTCATCGTGATATGGACAAAAATGGTTCCAATGTCATTTTCTTTTTTTACGTAAAGCTGGCATATATTCTAACAAGCTTTATAATTGAGAGATCTGAAAGAAGACTTGTTAAACTTGTTAAAAAGTTTATCAAAAGATGTTATGACCCTATCATTTTGCAACGTACTGCATGCTTGGTGGTGGACCCTTTTACAGTTCGCCACTATGCTTTCCTCTTTAATTGTACGATGACCGGACAGGCTGTGGACCCTATGATGACGCCTACCTAAAGTCCATTGGGATGGTGGCGTTTGATGCTTGTCTATGTTCTTTCTTGTCGTGCCCTTTATGGTGTATTCTCTTACTGCTCTGGCTTCTGCCAAGTCGTTGAGTACCTTCATTGTGGCTTTCTAGGCTATTGTTTTTTTGTATTATATTTACACGAGCATATTAGTGTTTTACTTATATTGCCTAATGATGCTGCCTTGTTGGTTAGAGTTTAGATCATGGCGGGGATTTCTTTATTTACACTGTCCTGTTTTAATGGGATGACAGTAGGGTAAGTGTGAGGTTTGGTGCACCCTAGAACCGGTTTAAACCCCCAGTGGCCTACTTTGCCACTGACCGTTCCATTGTTCCCTATTGTCAACCCTTTTGTGTTTGTGATGTCGTTTGTATTTTTTATTACTTTTGTCTTTTCGTTTGTCTGTTTGCGTGTTTGTTTTTGTGTTTTGTGGTTGACTGTCGTCCTTGAATGCTGCTTTCCCTGTCCGATATTTTTATCCTTTTTTTTTGGAACATTTTGAAAGAATTATTAAAATCGGATGATAAACAAAGAAGTAAGACCTATGAAACGGACCTGGAAATTTTAAGAACTGTACCATCATACATGTAATGCTAATAACCATGTATGGAATGTTTATAAATATATAAATTAATTGACTGACTGAAAGAAAAGAAATAACACTAACTGTATGAAAAATAAGTATAGTAATATGTAATAATGCATTACATGACCAGTTACGGATTTTGAAATCATTTTCAGCGATTTACTTTGATTTGGTTTAAACTTCCTTATTTTACATCGATTGCAAAGAAATCTGTATGAACTTATTTTTATCACTCTCGATGTTTTCACGGGTAGAACCAGTACTTAGCAAATGCAGATTAAGTGTCTTGCTCAGGAACACAACACATATCGTCATGGCGGGGATCGAACCCACGACCCTTTGATCCTGGATCCGACGCTCTGCCATTAGGCCAAAGCGATCTACTACTTTGTTTTAAAATATATTTGATGCCTATATGCTTATATAAAAATATGACGTCATAGTTCTAAAAAAAGCGGCATCCATATCCGTTTAAGAGCGACGTTTATATGGTCATATCGTCTTTTTTATCATCTAATATTGATAACTAACATTTTTCTAAGTTTCTCAAAACTTGTAATAATACAGCTTGTTTGAAGATATGCAAACATTTCCTTTAAAGCATTCAATGTTTAGTGCACACAAACTATATTAAATAAATCGTCAATATATATAATTTAGCATTTATTTTGAAAGAAATGATAAATTTCCATTAAAGCTGCCTTAGTTCATGTTTTCGCAATACTATTAAAAATTATGAAAACAAAAATAAACGGCAGAAAACAAAATAGACGGCTTCTGAAAACTAAACGAAAAACACACCTGCAGCAGTTTGATTTCCTTAAAACATATTCCCCACTTAAATGTTACATTGTTTTAAGGGAGGTAAGTAAATGGTGCATGCACTATTACATTGCTAAATGGATAGTCTCGACATTGATAGTTGTTGGTAGTTGATGATTTGTATTTCTTCTAAACATATATTCATCGTGATTATATTGGACATAAACGAGCATCTAGCTGGGAGTTTTAATGGGACACACCGCAATCTTGAATTTTTCAAAATTCTCGGCGTCCCGGTAGTTTTCTACGTAACTTGCATCTGTTCAATCATTAATAGTAATTATTGGAATAGTTCAAAGCAAATTGTTGTTTTACATCTTACTATCTGTCTATGATTGCACTGATTATTATGCACCAATAATATATTTAAACATTTGATAGAATAACGAAGACAATTGAAATCTCAAATATTTGTTTAATTATATGGAAGCAGTTTTAAAGTCAAATGATACAGGACAAATAAATCGAGGTGCTAATGTTATTGCTTGATATAAACTCAGGATTGCTATGTGTCCCTTTAACATATGTACATACATGTATTCAACTATATTAAATGTAATGTAGTGTAAATAAATTATTGTCTGGTTGGTTTTGATATACAATTTATATAACATGTTTTAGTAATACGGGTATTTTATAAAAATGTAAGCAAACGTATATCATGTAATTGAGAATTTGCATTATGTTATTGTACGTGTTTTATGTAGTTATATGAAAATAATAATGCAATAAAATGTGTAATTGTTTACAATTTAATGTATTATATAAACATAAAAACACAATGTTAACAATTTAACGGATACATCTTGAGTATTATATGGTGTATTTATGCAAATAAATGCCATGATTTTAATAAAAATAATTATAAAAAGTAATGTTTTTGTTGATCATTTAACATACCATCATTATTTTGTATGTACAGTGTATCCTATATGATAATAAATTGGAATATGATTTTGTAAAATAACACATTTATAGAATTAAATGTATGCTTCCAAATTACGCTAATATGAGAGAACGAGTTCCTAGGTTATGCAAATGGAGAGCATATCATGAAAACGATATTCTAGTAAATTTGTGAATATTTTCGTTTTCGCGCCGTAACTACGAAATTGTTCAATGTATCTTCACGAGACTTGTTTCACATTTTAAGCTAGTGACTTTCGTCGTGTTTTCTAGTACAAGATGATTTGCCATTTCTGTGAAAAAGTTATCTAATTTGTATTTTTTTTTTCAATTTTAGGATATCCTATGTAAGTGATGTGATGTACGACCTAAATTTAAAAATAAAGGCACTGTTTTACAACGATGAAAAACGAAAGCCTCAAACAGCACGTCTAAGTCTTAACGAAGCATCTGACAATAGTATACGATCATAACAATTGAAAAATGTTCTGTAATTATACCGACTTGTGAACAACCAGTTAAACGCGTTCCCCATATCATGCAAAGAAAGCCATTAAGTCCATAATTTCATTTGTTTACTTATTATTTATTATATGTAATTTTATTTTCATTATATCAAATATAAAATGTCAATAATTAAACAATAGGGCAGCATATCTCAGACCGACAATTTTCCACAAAGAAAACAATACTCAATACACGAAGAGTATAGACGCCTTTTTAAAGAGCACATATGAAAAAAAAAGTCCACAGCCATTTCAAGACAAACCTAAATATATTAAAGCGGCAGCGGATGAAATATGCTCATATATGAAAAGGTATATAAGTATGGATGTCAAGAGAAATTGTGGATTGACAGATAAAACGGGAACCTATCCCCGCCAACACCAACACCTCCCTTTTAGAAACAAGCTGAACAATCAAAATACTCCTAGTATTATATTAAAGAGGCAGCAAGTGAAACATGTAAGAAACAACAACGGGGTCTTAATTAGCTACACTAATGTATGACGCTATTTCAATCATGAATCGTGAATCAAAATATCATTATATACAAACAATCAATTAATCTCTCAAATTGCACAGACACGTATATAACATAAAAAAGCAGCAACCATAAACTGACATTAACCTTGTAGTGTAAAGCAATGGTCAGTAACCTTGTAGTGTAAAGCAATGATGTATTTCAGAGAAGAGAATCGGTATTCTACTAGGTTAAAGAAAGTATTTACCGTTTCTTAATTCAAGCAATGGGTTTTTACCTCCGCATAAAAGCATACATTTACGTGAAGGGATCTCGGTATGTATTGAAATAAATTCTGAAAAGGGGATCGCTTGGAAGCAACCAACACACATAGGAAAGAAAAGTAGCTGACTTGTTTGTATTGAGTCTTTTCATCTGCGTATACGTAATGTAAGGTGCATAACCTCTCCCACATATCAGCATCGGCTTAAACTGTATTCTGTTTTAAAGCCACAAAGGATTAGTAAGTAATTTGTAGTATTACTACTGACTTTTACAGCCGCGAAGCAGCACTTAACATAGCTGCCTAAACACGCTAGATCGTACTTTCAAGTACTCCGATACCTGCGTCTTTTTTCCTGATGACACTCTAAAATACCATGTAAAATGTATTCTAGAGCGAACGAAATACACATAGAGAAAAAAACAAACCTTCGTTTTAAATGAATTTATTACAAAAATAATCCTGATCAGCACTATTAAGCACTATCATTATTCATATTTATACATGATACACTGATGCAAAACAAACACAATGTACACATACTTTTAAAATAATAGCATAATATGTTATCTAAACTAATTACGAAGCGAGAAATACATATAAACACTTTTTCCGACGTATTGATTAAAGCATAATTCAAAAGGTTAATGAAAAGGAGACATATTCTAAAAATGTCGAATGTTTTTTGTTTAGTACCACAGGGTGAGGATGTTTCATCATTTTAGCTCGACTATTCTAAGAAATGGAGAGCTTTCCTACCCGTCTCGGCGTCGACGCCCCCATCAAATCAAAGTTCTGATGCAAGTTGACCATACTATTCCAATCACTCCCAGAATTTGGTTGAAACTTCACTCAAGTGATCCCATTAGCAAAACAACATGGACATATTTCATAACGGTGGCTTTTAATTTGACAAAAGTATGCACATTTTTATACTAACGCAATTAAAGCCAATAAGCTATTTTTGTTTGCTGTAAAACCCTACTTAATCGCATGAATCGAAACTATTTTTATTAATATTTTAAAATGTCTTTGACTAGTCGAGCTTGCTGTTATCCGACAGTCATTGTTTTCGTTTGTTATCGCTTGTTTATGATTACATGGTAATGTACAGATGTTGTCGGTATAATCGAATAATATTTGCATGTATGTATGTATATGTTTAAGAGCGATGCATCAGGATTTTCTTGGGGTCTAGGGCACCGACTTAAACTTTACAAATACTGATATTCTCTGTTCTGAAGGGCCAAAACCAAATGAATGAGCTTATAAAAGTACATTTTATTGACATAGAAATGTATTCTGCACAGTAATATGTGCTATCATTGGTTACTACCAGGTTTTATATAATAATTTAATCGCGAATTTAGTCAAAACCTACGCTGATATCTAATATTAGACCTGAACATCATAGTTTGATTGATATGAAATTATTTAGCATGAATTGGATCATTTCTAAAATTTGGATTGTTCTAGAAAAAGCCTGATGTTCCCTCTTTAAGTAATTTTGTATTTAACCAAACAATGTTTTATAAACAGTGGTTGGACGTTTGATCAATTAATATTCCAATAACTTCACTTCCATCAATATTTATGTTATTGCCTAATGAATGTTCTTTTCTGTATATATCGGACCTTTTAATGTCAGAGTGTAATTGCAAAAAGGCGTCGACACGACGGACGCTTACCTACAGTGTGAAATAATTAAATGATTGTATGTTAACCTTTAAACTATATTATAAGCTGAAAATACAATTATCTTTCTGAGTGAAACAGTATTATTATAGTGAAGTCGTAATTCTTCCTTAACATTTGTGAAATATAAGCTTTAATGTCTTACGTCTCGTGACAATCTACTTCACATATAAAATGTCATGTCCCTTATATTGACAGGCTATAAACTCATCAGTTACACAAGAAATCAGTTACACGCATGGATTAAGTGCGCAAAAATACAGGGAATAAACAAGGTCCAAGACCTCAGATACTGATATATATTACTGTAAGTGCGCAAATATACAAGGTGTCAAACAAGTTATAATACATCAGTTACACACATGGATTAAAGTAAATACGCAAAACTACAGGGATATACAAGTTCTAAAGCATCAGTTACTCGCATATATTAAACAAAAGTTGCAAAAAAGGTCTAAAACACCAGTTATACACATGTAAATTCTCCAATATACATGGTGTAAACTAGTTCTAAAACATTAGTAACACACGCATTAAGGATAGTGCGCAAAAGTACAGGGGGTAAATAAGTTCTAAAACCTCAATTACTCTTTTTTTTAAGCATATTCATACAAGCTATCAGCATACTTCTAAATACCATTCCCAACTGTATTATCCTTCGTTAAACTATAATTCAGTACAATAGCATGTTATACATTTTGTTATTAAAATGTTTAAACAAGTTACACCCATGTATTACGGTAATGCGCAAAGGTATAAGTATAAACAACTTACACACATGTATTACGGTAATGCGCAAAGGTATAAGTATAAACAACTTACACACATGTATTACGGTAATGCGCAAAGGTATAAGTATAAACACATGTATTACGGTAATACGCAATGGTATAAGTATAAACAAGGCCTTAGACTTAATTTCAATGACATATAAGTGTTACTGTAAACAGGGTATAATTAAGATTTCAGTTACAAACATGTTTTATTTGTAAGTTCGAAGAAAATGTTCAAGGTGTAAACAAGCTCTAAGACTTTAGCTACATGTATTAAGGTAAGTGCACAAACTACAATGTGTAACAATGTCTACGACTTCAGTTACAAACATTTAGAAATGTAAGTACAGGGTGTAAACAAGGGATAAGGCTTCAGTAACAAAAGTGTATTAAGGTAATTACGCGAAGTACATGGTGTAAACAAGGGATAAGACTTCAGTTACAAACATGGATTATTGTATGTTCAAAGAAAATCTACAGGGTGTAAACAAGGTCTAAGACATAAGCTACACACATGTATTAAGGTAAATGCACACAGTACAGTGTGTAAACAAACATATACAAATATAAGTTCGGAAATGTACAGGGTGTAAACAAGGGATAAGACTTCAGTAACAAACGTGTATTAAGGTAAGTGCACAAAGTACAGGGTACAAAACAAGGTCTGAGACATCAGCTGCACAAGTATTAAGGAAATTGTGAAAATGTTACAGAGGTATAGATGTAATCAGTTACAAACATTTATTAAGATAATTTCGAAAATGTATTGGTGTTAGCAAGGTCTAAGACCTCAATTACACACATGTATTCACCCTATACTAAACTATAAATAGACGAAACGTTAAATATTTGCAGGTTTATAACAAACTATCATATCTTTCTTCAAAGCTACTTAAAACAATACAAACTATTTTGTTGTGCAAACACACATGACGAACACAAATAGTATCGTGATGCTACAAATATGTGAGCTTTAGCAAGTATTTGTAACATTGGTTGATAATTTCACAACAGTTTGATTTATACAATTTTAATATTGTTCAACACAAGTGGCTCTGTTAACGCATACTGAAATGTAAGGTACATGTATACATGCAGTTTTGACATTTGTGCGAGCTTTGAATTGTTATTTGTTACCCATCTCCAGTTTTTATAATAACCTTGTAGTGTCGACCATTACGTTTTGAAATATGTTAACATAATTACAAAGAGAAGCAACACCGCCTTCTCGTATTTATCACTAATATCACATTCATCACTTAATTAAGTTACTTTATAACAAAAACACTCTGCGGTATTGCTTTATTCTTCAAATGTATGTATATAAAGACGACACCTTATACACTTAAACATTCTTATAACGAAAGGAATTGATAACTGAAGGGAACGGGAATGAAAAACAAAGAATACTAATGTACACATTTTCAATAAACAAACAATTGTAGTGTCGACCATTACGTTTTGAAATATGTTAACATAATTACAAAGAGAAGCAACACCGCCTTCTCGTATTTATCATTAATATCACACTAATCACTGATTAACTTACTTTATAACATAAACACTCAGTGGTATTGCTTTATTCTTCAAATTTATGTATATAAAGACGACACCTTATACACTTAAACATTATTATAACGAAACGGATTGATATATAAATGGGTCATTAACTGAAGGCAATGGGAATGAAAACCAAAGAATACTAATGTAGACGTTTTCAATGAAAAACAATTTACCCTTTGCTTACCTTTTAAAGATAAAATTCATGCATCTCTGGCATCTTTATTATAACACCATTATTACTCATATTACATCTAAACTTGTTTCTCTTTTCAAGACAAACAAAGCAGCACAGCTAGTTTGCAAATGAACTGTTAGTTATGGCCAAACAAAACTATAAAAAAACTATTTTTCTGCAGAAAACAATAATAATTATTCATAATGACTTCCCTATATTTGCATATTTATCGTTTTGGTGTACTTACTCTTAAATAAAACGTTTTTTCTCTTGATCATGAAGGTACCGTGATGTTATCAAAAACAGCAATTGCATGAATTAAATTGATATTGTTACTTAAAAGCAGTAGTGTGAGTCACTGTTGCATTATGTCAACACGAATGCATTGAATACAATCATAAACATTCTTAATGTTAATTCAGTTAAACAGCAATGCATATTTCGTTGGGCCGAATTGATGTTGTATCATAGGTGCATTGTTGAAGTCGTATTGCCGTTGTTTTGATGTTGTATCCAAGCGCGTGAATTATAATATACAAGCCATAATAACGATTATTCAAAGCTTGTATCTTACGATGGACACGGCATGTTGACATTTTATATACAAGCAATGGCTTACAATGCACAAACCAGTTAGGCGACTAAAAGTGAAGGTCATACAAACACAGTGATGAAATATACATGGTATAGTATATTCAATATATCATACAAACACTGTAATAAATATACATAGTATAGTATATTCAATATACATAGTATACATTTCATCTATTTTCACAATAGTACATAAAACGAAGTAATTCGCATTTGAGCCCTATTAAAGTAATGCAGGTTTATACTATCTACATACAACTGACTTTAACAAAATGGAACATAAAAATGCATAAATTATTCATAACGCAAAGATATCACAAAAACATAAACATGTAAACAAACTACAGCTATATATAATGGATTTGCATAAAACGAAACTAAATGGCGGCCTCCACTATTGAAGTCAACTTGCAGACTGTTATATCCAGGTCCTTGCGAGTTACTGGGGTCTTTGAGTGTTATCCACTGTTCGTCGTCATGGCGATTTTCTCCGGATAAAGTACCCAATACAATTTTCGGATATTTATCACCTAGAAACATCAATATCGTTAGGTTATTTGGTTTCACACAACTTTTTTTTTAATATTTAAACTACCTGTTGGTAACATTATATAAACAATGGCCTTTGAAACTTTTTTTCATACAAACATACAACTGTACGAAATAATCAAACGCTTGTTTGGGTCAGGCAGGACAATTCGAGTTTGTTAAAATAGGCTGTGCTCCGGTTTATAATGTGGACGTTGGAAAATCATGTCAGAGGGATCACAGGAATATCCATAGAAAAGCATATTTCTTAAATACATATTTTCCAACGATACCGCGTCTTTACAAAAACGTGAAGGATAGACCGCAATCTAAACTTTATATAAACAAGAGCATCAAGAATAGCAGGACAATCCATAGTCCCCCACCGGCCCATACAAACATTTTTCAGACATTTTCTATGATGGATGTCAAAGATCAAGGTCAATGCCACAATGACCTTATTTTGGTACGCGACACACCGCTATCCCAATAGGTATTCACATACCAAGTTTGGTGTCTCTAAGTGTTATAATATTGAAAATACGGTCCGGACAAGCATTTTCTATGACAGAGGTCACAGGTCAAGGTCACAATGACCTTATTTTGGTGCGTGACACATCGCTATCCCAAGATATATTCACATACCAAGTTTGGTATCTCTAAGTGTTATAGTATTGAAAATACGGTCCGGAGAAGCATTTTCTATGACAGAGGTCACAGTCAATGTCACAGTGACCTTATTTTTGGTACGCGAAAAATCGCTATCCCAAGATGTATCCACATCTCAAGTTTGATATCTCTAAGTGGTATAGTATTGAATATACGGTCCGGACAAGCATTTTCTATGACAGAGGTCACAGGTCAAGGTCACAATGACATTATTTTGGTACGCGACACACCGCTATCCCAAGATGTATTCGCATACCAAGTTTGGTATCTCTTAAGTGTTATAGTATTGAAAATATGGTCCGGACAAGCATTTTCTATGTATTTTCTATGACAGAGGTCACAGGTCAAGGTCACATGACCTTATTTTGGTACGCGACACACCGCTATCCGAAGATGTATTCGCATACCAAGTTTGGTATCTCTAAGTGTTATAGTATTGAAAAAACGGTCCGGACAAGCATTGTCTATGACAGAGGTCACAGGTCAAGGTCACTGTGACCTTATTTTGGTATGCGACACACTGCTATCCCAAGATGTATTCCAATATCAACTTTGGTATCTCTAAGTGTTATAGTATTGAAAATACGGTCCGGACAAGTATTTTCTATGACAGAGGTCACAGGTCAAGGTCACAGTGACTTTTTTGGTACGCGACACACCGCTATCCTAAGATGTATCCACATACCAAGTTTGGTATCTCAAAGTCTTATAGTATTGAAAATATGGCCCGGACAAGCATTTCGGAAGGACGGACGGATGGACGGAAGGACGGACAGGGTGCAAACCTATAGTCCCCCTGGGACCGGTGGGGACTAATTAGAGCCAATCAACGAGTTGTATTTCCTTTGTCTTACTCAATAAGATATGTGTCAGCTGTCAAGTCTTTTATGTTTGTGGTGTCGCATAATTGACACCACTCTACTTATCCATTTATTTTGAATGCCTATTTTTGGATGGCTATATTCTGTGAATGCTACATTTCCTGTTCGACTTTTGTATCTTCTGTTACGTGCTCGTGTTCGCACGAGAAACACATGCTGTCGCTGGTTGTTTCAACACAAAACACAATCAATGGCTAGCTATACATGGTGTCTAAATAGGTTAGACAGTAGTTTAGGGTGCTTTCGGATAATAGGACACATTTCTTCTTATTTTCCGAAGACCTCTTAAATACCATATAACCTATACTTAGGTTGATATTTATTCCTTATGCAGCCAACATACTTATTCCAAATTAGGCATCTCTTGGGTTTTATCGGTCACAATGTAGGTACAAATAACTTGTACTGTAATCATGGCCAGCACTTGCCATTTGAACAATGGAATTTAGTATTCCGCAACACTAGTTGTCAATAGCAAAGTTGACCTATCAAGTTCGTACCTAGATGGACCTCCATTCAGACCTACCATGCTCGTACCTAGATGGACCTTCATTCAGACCTACCATGCTCGTACCTAGATGGACCTCCATTCAGACCTACCATGCTCGTACCTAGATGGACCTCCATTCAGACCTACCATGCTCGTACCTAGATGGACCTCCATTCAGACCTACCATGCTCGTACCTAGATGGAACTCCATTCAGACCTATCATACTCGTACCTAGATGGACCTCCATTCAGACCTACCATGCTCGTACCTCGATGGACCTCCATTCAGACTTACCATGCTCGTACCTAGATGGACCTCCATTCAGACCTACCATGCTCGTACCTAGATGGACCTCCATTCAGACCTACCATGCTCGTACCTAGATGGACCTCCATTCAGACCTACCATGCTCGTACCTAGATGGACCTCCATTCAGACCTATCATACTCGTACCTAGATGGACCTCCATTCAGACCTACCATGCTCGTACCTAGATGGACCTCCATTCAGACCTACCATGCTCGTACCTAGATGGACCTCCATTCAGACCTACCATGCTCGTACCTAGATGGACCTCCTTTTCCAGATATTATATAAACTACGGGGTTTTGTTTTTACATAATGAGCAAGCAATTCAAGCAATAAGAAATAATTCACTGACAATGAACGACAGAAGTTATTATATAATTGGTAAATACGCGTATTCGTTTCATGGAATTTAGGCCTTCTCCAATGATTAACCTTAGCGTACCAAGGGCATGCAAGTATATATCTTAAATGAGTAACCTTAGATTACTAGGTACTGCATTATATATCTTAAATGGTTAACCTTTGAAAATAAGGGACTGTACGTATTTTGTAAATGGTTAACCTTAGAGTAGTCAGGGTCTGCAAACATATTTCTTAAATGATTAACCTTAGGGTAGTAAATGACTGCAAGCATATTTCTTAAATGATTAACCTTAGAGTAGTAAGGGTCTGCAACATATTTCTTAAATTATTGACCTTAGAGTAGTAAGGGTTTGCAACATATTTCTTAAATGATTAATCTTAGAGTAGTAAGGGTCTGCAAGCATATTTCTTAAATGATTAACCTTAGAATAGTAAGGGTCTGCAAGCATATTTCTTAAATGATTAACCTTAGAGTAGTAATTGACTGCAAGCATATTTCTTAAATGATTAACCGTAGTGTAGTAACATTTCTTAAATGATTAACCTTAGAGTAGTAATTGACTGCAAGCATATTTCTTAAATGATTAACCTTAGTGTAGTAATATTTCTTAAATGATTAACCTTAGAGTAGTAAGGGTCTGCAAGCATATTTCTTAAATGATTAACCTTAGAGTAGTAAGGGTCTGCAAACATATTTCTTAAATGATTAACCTTAGAATAGTAATTCACTGCAAGCATATTTCTTAAATGATTAACCTTAGTGTAGTAATATTTCTTAAGTGATTAACCTTAGAGTAGTAATTGACTGCAAGCATATTTCTTAAATGATTAACCTTAGTGTAGTAATATTTCTTAAATGATTAACCTTAGAGTAGTAATTGACTGCAAGCATATTTCTTAAATGATTAACCTTAGAGTAGTATTTGACTGCAAGCATATTTCTTAAATGATTAACCTTAGAGTAGTAAGGGTCTGCAAGCATATGTAGTATTTGACTGCAATCATATTCCTTAAATGATTAACCTTAGAGTAGTAAGGATCTGCAAGCATATTTCTTAAATGATTAACCTTAGAGTAGTAATTGACTGCAAGCATATTTCTTAAATGATTAACCTTAGGAGTAGTAATTGACTTCAAGCATATTTCTTAATTGATTAACATTAGGAGTAGTAATTGACTGCAAGCATATTTCTTAAATGATTAACCTTAGAGTAGTAAGGATCTGCAAGCATATTTCTTAAATGATTAACCTTAGAGTAGTAATTGACTGCAAGCATATTTCTTAAATGATTAACCTTAGAGTAGTAATTAATTGCAAGCATATTTCTTAATTGATTAACCTTAGGAGAAGTAATTGACTGCAAGCATATTTCTAAAATGATTAACTTTAGTGTAGCAAGAGTCTGCAACATATCTCGTAAATGATTAACTTAGAGTAGTAATGGTCTGCAAGCCTATTTATTAAATGATTAACGTTATCTTCCGAAGGGACTGCAAGCATATTTATGAACTGATTACCCTTATATTAGTAAACGATTAAGCGTAATAAGCGACTGTATATCTATTACGATGTGACTTTGTTGAATGCGTATGCTTTAACATAATTAAACATTTCTGTTTGCATCTTTTTTTCAGTCTGTTGTTTTATTACTAATTTCTGATCAATCTGACAGTCTTTCTAGTCCATATATGTCAGGTACCTAATATTATAGGAATGTCATATGTATAATTTATTGATGATCGCACTTCTGGTTGGTTGTAGATTAGGTTATTGCTCGAAGCATCAGATGTCGTTACATAAATAAAAGAAGTTGCTTCAGCAATATATAGTGTTTAACTTTGGATGTACATCACTAACAGCAGTGGCAAAAATACAATAAACGTGGCTCCAGAGTAAATGGAGTGTCTACAATAGAATTTGCAGCAACTCTGCAGTTCAGGGTGAGAAGGTCCTAGGCCCATTCTCCATATTTTATCTCGATGTACATGGAGGATGAGCCTGGCATGTTCATGCCTGTTAGGCGCCATATAACGTTTCATGTGTTGGTGCGCCTTAAAACTCAATTCAATTAAGTTAACTTTTGATGTTCATTCTACGCTAGATCGTTGTATCCGAGTTTAATATGCTTTGCCCTAAAAAAAGGTATAAATGTCGAACAGGTAATGTAGCTTTCACAGAACACAGTCAACCAAAAACACGATTTAAATTTAACAACAATTACAATGTTAATACGAAGCAAGGCACATGCCATCACACACACAAACAAATTGACAATAGGGCTACCGTCTTCGAACGGTCAGTGGAAATATAAGGCCTTTAGAGTTTAAACCAGGTTCTAGGGTGCACCAAGCACTTAAAGAAATATCCGTCCGGCTATATCCTCTATCAAACAAGGCAGCACTGATATGTAATATAAGTAAAATTCATAGATTACCATGTATATATGAATAAAATGTAGCCTAGAAAGCTAAACTACTCAGTGACTTGGTAAAAGCCAGAGCAACAAAATATCAAACCGTTAAGGGTACGACAAGAAACGATTTAAGACAAATAAAATCATATTCTGTTAATAAATTACCTTTTCAAGTTCATTGATGGTGCATCTCATTTATTAATCTATTTTGGAGTTTATTTGTAGGAATTCGTCATGCAGAGCACATTGTAGTAATTGTGTGTTTACTCAAAATATTGTTCGTTAAGCCTTAGGTTGAAATAAAGAAATATAAAAAGATCGGACAGGGAAAGTAGCATTCAAGGAGGACAGTCAACCACAAAACACAGAAACAAACACGCAAACAGACAAACAAAAAAGCAAAAGTAATAATAAATGCAAAAGACATCACAAACACCAAAGGTTTGACAATAGGGCTACCGCCTTAGAACGGTCAGTGGCAAAGTATGCCACTGGGGGTTTAAACCGGTTCTAGGGTGCACCAAACCTCACACTTACCCTACTGTCATCCCATTAAAACAGGACAGTGTAAATAAAGAAATCCCCGCCATGATCTAATCTCTAACCAACAAGGCAGCATCAATAGGCAATATAAGTAAAACACAAATATGCTCGTGTAAATATAATACAAAAAACAATAGCCTAGAAAGCCACAATGAAGGTACTTAGTGACTTGGCAGAAGCCAGAGCAACAAGAAAATAAACCATTAAGGGCACGACAAGAAAGATCATAGACAAGCATCAAACGCCACCGTCCCAATGGACTTTAGGTAGGCGTCATCATAGGGTCCACAGCCTGTCCGGTCATCGTACAATTAAAGAGGAAAGCATAGTGGCGAACTGTAAAAGGGTCCACCACCAAGCATGCAGTACGTTGCAAAATGATAGGGTCATAACCTCTTTTTTAAAACTTTTTAACAAGTTTAACAACGATAGTATGAAAGTGATCATGACCAAGAATCTTACGAAGTTTATAAATCACATCACCATATAAGTCAGGTTGTGATAGTACTTGTCGCAGAAGAGTCCTTAAATTGCTTTAATATTTGGAAAGAAGATCAGGGTTACGATAATAAAATTTTGCAAAGGTTTTACGAAGTTTATGGTAACGGTAACCCTGATTGAGTAGCTTTTTAGTTATACAAAGATTACGAATATTAAAGTCCTCAACTAGAGTACAAGCTCTTGGAAAACGAATAAGTTGAGACATATACACCCAATAAGAAGTTGCTCGGGGAACATCCCCATCCAAGTGTGGATAATTAACGATGTCAAAATTAAAATCATCTCTCTCGTCATAGATTGTGCTACTTATTTCACCATTTTCAATCGAGAGATCTAAATCAAGAAAAGAAGCGTTATTATCAGATATATTAGCTTTGTTAAGCTGAAGTTCTTTAGGATAAATATTATTAACCATAGTTGGAAAGAAAGGGTTGTCAATTTCAATATGTCATCCAGACACCGAGAGGTGTCATTAAAGGCTTCAATAACATCTGCCTGGGTATCTGGTGAAAGACTCAACATGAAATCTCTTTCATAGCAAAATAAAAACAAATCTGCGACAAGTGGTACACAGTTCGTACCCATAGGGATACCAACAATTTGTTTATAAACGGTGGTTCCATACCTGACGAAAATATTATCTAACAGGAAGATGAGTGCTTCACAAACTTCATAGCAAATCCACATAGTATAATTGTCTAAACTGCCGTTAGTAAAAAACGCTTTAATATTATTACATGCCAAACATGTAGTATTTGCTCTAGCGAATGCTTTTTGAATAAGAGAAATTAGCTTGTCTTTAATAAGGTGATGTGGTAAGGTTGTAAACATCATTCTATTTATTGAATAGTTCAGCTAATGACAAATTATCTAGAGCTGGCAATATGAACAGTATTGTGATCTGTATGCAGATAGTTAAGTATAGTGTATAAAACAGTACCTTTCTTGGCTTGTTGTCGATCAAACGCAACAATTTGACTTTTGTCGGGACATCCTAGCCACCACGTGGCCACGTCTCTAGGGTATCCACCGCTATCGACCTGTAAACAAGTAGACGGTTTCATATCAATCATGTTTTGAAACGTTCTGTTGGTCTGTGTGAATAAACACAAAATTGTATCCAGGGAACTAACGCCATCAAACACAATTGATACGTAAAATGATATGACTAAATTTATTACTAGCTAAAGTGTGTGTATGCCATTTTAAATTAGTATCGCATTGCTTGGAATTCTAAGAGAGAAAAAAAAACACCATTAAAAATACTCGCCGGAATATTACCAATATTGACAAGTCGTACAATACTCACGTTAAATAGCTGGTCATTATATCTGTAATACTGATCCCCCGAGATGAAATATGTCCTTCCATTCTGCCACTGGAAAGCAGAATTTATTCGAGCTGGAAGCCCTCTCCAAATGCTCAAGTCTTTAGGGTAACCGTAATCTATTTTGTTACCATAGTAACGCCAATATTTATCTCCTAAAATTATAAAGACGTTTGATGAAGACGCTCGGGTATGATAACGTTTACGTGCTATAATTGACAAAATAAGTAATTTGCAAAATTGGAATTAGCACTAGGTGGTTAAAGCCATTTAAGCAAACCAATGGGGAGGTGTATCGATTTCAAAATATCAGAGGACTGCATGGAGCTTTCTCATAATTATTTTGAAATTTCATAATAAAAAAATAATAATGTCAATTGTAGGACTGCATTATTTTCTTTTTATGCCTAATTACTTAGCTGCATATAGTAGGTGGGATTGAACTAGAATATACTTGTACACACTATTTCATTTAGCAACTGCATTCTTGGAAATCAATGAATTGAAATAGAAAGAGCACCACGAGCGATATAACAAAGCAATATGTAGGGTAGGTTAATTTATTTGTTCAAATGATCATACATGCTTTTGGAAACCCTAAGCCAACCATATTCGCTATCAAATGCCAAATGCCGGAAAACATTATTCGACATTAAAAATTAATCATTATAAAATAATATACGATATAAAAGGAATTTTAATTTTTGGTTCATACAGTCTCTTAGATATGTTTTCGACATTTTATTCCAGTCTTCTTTTCTAACATACGGCTGATTTATTTAGTTAACCCAACGGGCATTAGTTTAGTTAAGGAATGACTATATCAATTTTGACTTGTCACGATAACACGCTATACACTATGAAACCAAATATAATTCGCTAAATCGTTTAAAGTACCAACTCATCCTAACAAGACATATTTCATGACGTTAGGTAAGATGACATTCGAATTAATTACGTACACTATAATTACAAACTAATAATAATTATATAATTAGTCCCAGCATTTATATCCTTTCTAAATTTGTTCAGTTTTTTATCAACCTGACCAAAACCACGCCTCAATTCAGCGCTGCAACCTGTCCCATGTAAAGCTTTTATCATCATTTAAGGCTGTTCATACTTTCTACTGGTACTTTATATCACTGGCGGCAGGTCAATGGCTCGTGTTTCATGCCCTTGCACGTTAAAGAACCATAGGAATCTATTCGATAATAAGAGTAGGGCAGGTTCCCGGATTCCTATGTAACCTTCCCCTCTATCTGGGGCGGCTCTAAATAACCTATACTGGGTTGATGAGCCGTTAAACAACATTCAATTCAATTCAATGCATGCCCTTGCTTGGAGTCGATTGACTGAAGTAATGTCTTTTCGGGTCAATCAATAGCAAAACCTTTCTACAGATTAAAGAGACAAATAATACTATTACTTTTCTACAGTTTAAAGAGAAACACTATACTATTACCTATCTACAGTTTAAAGAGACAAACTATACAATTACCTATCTACAGTTTGGAGCGACAAACTATACCAAGACCTATCTACAGTGTAAAGAGACAAACTATACAATTACCTATCTACAGTTTGAAGAGACAAACTATACCATCACCTATCTACAGTTTAAAACGACAGAGTAAACCATTACCTACCTACAGTTTAAAGAAATAAACGATAATATTACTTATCTACAATATAAAGAGAAAAACTAGACTATTACCTTTAATAAAATAGGTTTTTCCATTGCCACTCCATACAAATGCTGTATCTATATCACTTGGTATCCCATCAAATCCCTCCGATATATTTTTTGGACCATATATCATTTGTAAGTTGTGGAACTTCCAATAAGAATTTCCCTGTAATTATCGAAGTTTAAAATTATTAAGCTAATATATTTTAAACAACACCTTCATCAATAAAACACGTCACATAAAGAAGACGTATCAAAAACAGGCAAATCCATGAATAATAGAGAAGTGTTTTCTTAGAAATTGTCTGTAAACACATTTAAAACTATAATTTGTTTAATTGTGCCATTTAACTTGTTTAATTTGGATTTAAAGCATACACTCGGCTTATACATGAAATACAGTTAATTGATTTGCTCTGATAACTGGTCTCGTGTTTCTACATAAACACTCTTAAAAATCATAAGCAACAATGAGATAGAGAAACACAGTGACAGATTTCAGACGACATTCTATTTAAGACATGTTAAGGAAGGTGAAAACGTATACCAGATAATATTCCAATCTAGCTACTGCAATAGAAACACGAAAACAATACAGCAGACAACTTTCAATCTCAGGCAAGATCAGAGAAACACACGGTCAGATAGCGGACGACATCCAAATTAAGGCACTGCCATGGACCGTCCACTTGTGCCGCATAGCCGATGTAGACATTATTCAATGTTGTTCTTTCATGTGCGCCCACCAATCATAGGTACCTAACAAGAACATTTTTTCGTTTCAAAAGGAAAATATAGTTGAACTTTACTTAGTAAATACTATTTTTGATAATATTGTTTCTAACTGTTAATAGTATATGGGTAAAAATGGCAACAAAGATGGTCGGCCCGACTTCAAATCATAGTGTTATTATTTATTGATCTAAAGCAATATCTTTGTGGCTTTAAAGTAGAATACCGCTTAAGCCGGTGCTGGGGTGTGTGCAAGTTAAATTACCTCTCACGAACAGACTTTAAAAACGAGTCTGCTATTATATATCATGAGTGTGTTAGTTGCTTCCAACGGATCCCCTTTTCAGTATGTATTGGCATTCACACCAGCGTTTGTATAGTGCTGTGTGGCCGCCGTAAAAAGTCGCCCCGACTACAAATCAGTAGCGTTATTACTTACTGATCCTTTGGGATCAACAAACCCAATCTTTGTAGCTTTAAAGAAGAATGCCGCTTAAGCCGGTGCTAGTGGGCGTGAGGTGTTAAATTATATTACCGCTCATGAACACCTATAATAAATCCGAGTCTGCTACCTTTCTCTCTTGATTGTGTGTGTTGCTTCCAAAGGATCCTCTTTCAGTATTTATTAAAAGCATTATTAAAATGTTTACATGCATGAACAAGTTATGACTTTTACATCGGACGTTACTGACTGATCCTTTTATTATGATGGACTTAATCGATTCAACCTGTAGGCCTTATTGCCTACTGGCCGTTCCAAGTCGGTAACCCTGTCTTCACCACCCTTAATGTTGTATTTTGTCTTTTTCTTTGTATATAGTTAATTAAATATTGCTCCTTGTTTGGACGCTGTGGTTTCTATAGGACCCTATATCTCATTAATCAGACTCCCCAAACAAGCTTTTGTCAGTCCTTAATTCAGGGATATTGTGTTTGGTAATCCATGCAGGAGTGGCAGCATTTACATGTAAATACACTCACCCTAAATATAAAAGTCCAGCCATTAGGCCAAGTAAGGGCTGCATCTATTGCCCCTGGAACCGAGCCCCAATCCCAACTTATTGGTCGAGGGTATCCGGTATCAAATCCTTGACCGTTAAGGCGATGATAATAATCTCCTGAAAATGAACACATTTGTGGTTTTAAAACTTGTTTTTATCTTATTTTCTGTTTCTTATCGTTATTTTTTTTATCTGCGAACAATTTTTTTATTTGTTTGTTGCTTTTATCATGTTTATCAGTATACCTTTTTACCTTAGAAGGGTTTTATTTTCAAAAAACACATTCATTGTATACTATATTACATAGATACCTTTTTTGTAGACATATATTATGATTTAATAGTTATTTTAAGATTAACTTGTTATTGTTACATTAATATGATATTATACTAAAAACACTATATACTATAATATGAACAAATGTGTTCTGTTTGGCCAAGGAGTTCAGTTGGCAATTTGGAAAATATGGACAATTTAGGGAAATTCCCCAAAAAAAGGTAATCCCTGTAAGTCATAAAAGCTGAGACAGAAAAGCTGCTAAAGCCTTCAAAAAACCGAAGGAGGTAGAAGAAAGGGCAATTGAGTGCATTAAGAAAAAGTGAAGTTAATCTTAACAAATCACTGAGCGATTTAGGGAAAAGGGAAGTTAATCTTAACAAGGCAACTGAGCGATTTAGGGAAAAAAGAAGTTAATCTTAACAAGGCAACTGAGCGATTTAGGGAAAAAGGAAGTTAATCTTAACAAGGCAACTGAGCGATTTAGGGAAAAGGGAAGTTAATCTTAACAAGGCAACTGAACGATTTAGGGAAAAAGGAAGTTAATCTTAACAAGGCAACTGAGCGATTTAGGGAAAAAGGAAGTTAATCTTAACAAGGCAACTGAGCGATGTAGGTCAAAAGGAAGTTAATCTTAACAAGGCAACTGAGCGATTTAGGGAAAAGGGAAGTTAATCTTAACAAGGCAACTGAACGATTTAGGGAAAAAGGAAGTTAATCTTAACAAGGCAACTGAGCGATTTAGGGAAAAGGGAAGTTAATCTTAACAAGGCAACTGAGCGATTTAGGGAAAAGGGAGTTACTCTTAAGAACCTATTTCCAGCCTATTTTAATTATAGTGGGAGAAACTTTCTTTAGGTAATTGTAAATCACTGTTAGACATACAATTGCATGAGCAAATGATGTTATTCAATTTTGTTTCAGTTGATGAGGCTCTCCTAATACAGCTTTTGTAAGAAACCAACATAATAAAACATAAAACCAGGCGTTTCGTTGTTTTTTCTTCTACAAACAATGAATTATCACCAAAGTTTTGTATTTAATACAGCTACCTTATTACGTTTTTTTTTATTTTCATAAAAGTGAAGTTTGAAGTATTATATACTGCTAGACCCTAAATATTGTTCAATATACCAATGCTTTTCAAAGAAAAAATATATAAACTGAGGCCCAAGTAAAGTTTTCTTTTTTAGAGCATTGGTATATTGAACAATATCTAGGGTATACAAGTATATGATACTTCAAACTTTACTTTTATGAAGACAAAAAAAGCAAATTAATAAGTTAGCTGTACTAAATAAAAAACTTTGTTTATAATTCGTTGCTTTTAGAAGAATCAAAACACACACCAAAACACAACTAATGAAATTTAATTTCACACATAAGCTGTATTGGGAGGGCATCAACTAAAACAAAATTGAATACCACCATTTTCTCATGCAATTGTATGTCTAACAGTGATTTACACATGTTCTCCTGTACCAAATACAAAAAGTTGGAAATAGGTTCTTAACATAAAGACGGGATATTGAAATTACCTTGAAATACATAAGTCAGTCCGTCATCAGTCCTCGTCATGGCGTCTACGGTTGCATTTCTGCATATAGACGGAATGTTTACTAAAGGTTTATGTGTAGTTTGTACACGTGGTATGGATTCTCTGGTCGTAAAGTCATTTCTGTACTTTCCTAAAATAGAATAAGGCAAATTGTTAAAATCTGGTATTGAAATAATGAACCAGTAATTATACGTACAGCTAAGTAATACAAGAAATATATAGACGAAAACAAAGTTTTAAAGAGATGTCGTATGTTGTCGGTCACAAATGTTAAAGAATATTTTTTTTTTTCTTTTAGATATTCTCAATGCACACCGAATTCCTGTGGCTATACCGAGCAATGTTGACGTAATGTATCCGAATTAGTACATTGTCGTGTTGATCGAGTAAGTTCCTTTCGTACCTTTTTTGTTTCTTTGCAGACTGAAGGTTTTGAAACACGATGATAGTAGTTGGGATAAAGACAGATTCGTAAAAATCTCATAATTATTGTAGCCAATTACCGTTTACTACATAAAATGTTGATAGTCGTATTTAATAATATCACTGGTTTATCTCTAAAGCTTCTCCACCGAAAGTTTTGAATTTTGAAATTATTGTAAAGAATAAGTTGTTGTTGTTTTATTTCAATAACGTGCCAAAATTACCGTATAGTTCCTGAACTGCAGCCTTGTCATCTTCATTAAGTTTGAAGTCACTCTCATACCCTCTGTAAAATGGAGCCATCAGAGCCGATCGAACATCAGAATGGGCCAGACCAAGTGAATGGCCAAACTCATGGGCAGCCACTTGGAACAAATTTACACCTGATATGAGAAAATATATGATATATGTATGTCAAATCTAATGAATTAGTAGTTTTCAGATTTGGTATTTTACCATTTCCAAACCAAAAACGTTGAAATAGAAAAGCAACGTTTACAGAGAAGCAATGAATAAAACCTATCTTGCAGACACATTGATCGCATTTTAGGATAAGTTGTTTTAAGGTTTTGGTGCATAAATGAGCACTAAAAGGAGAAACATGGTCCTATAGAAGTAATAACACCCGACGCAATGACACCGTATGTCCGCACTGTATAACAAACTAAATTCCTTGTCATAAACAACTGTCTTTTTTTTTTTAAAAAAGAAGATTTTTGTTAAATCAACCTTCATGTTCCACTGGCGCTTCCATTTTATAGCAACTTTTTTGTATTTATGTATACGCATACACATACATAAACACCGGCGCCAAAGATTTCACTATTTATAAGCATGGATCATACATAAACACCGGCGCCAAAGATTCTACTATTTATAAGCATGGATCATACATAAACACCGGCGCCACTGGATCATACATAAACACCGGCGCCAAAGATTTTACTATTTATAAGCATGGATTATACATAAACATCGGCGCCAAAGAGTTCACTATTTATAAGCATGGATCATACATAAACATCGGCGCCAAAGATTTCACTATTTATAAGCATGGATCATACATAAACATCGGCGCCACTGGATCATACATAAACACCGGCGCCAAAGATTTCACTATTTATAAGCATGGATCATACATAAACACCGGCGCCAAAGATTCTACTATTTATAAGCATGGATCATACATAAACACCGGCGCCACTGGATCATACATAAACACCGGCGCCAAAGATTTTACTATTTATAAGCATGGATTATACATAAACATCGGCGCCAAAGATTTCACTATTTATAAGCATGGATCATACATAAACATCGGCGCCAAAGATTTCACTATTTATAAGCATGGATCATACATAAACATCGGCGCCACTGGATCATACATAAACACCGGCGCCAAAGATTTCACTATTTATAAGCATGGATCATACATAAACACCGGTGCAAAATATTTCACTATTTATAAGCATGGATCATCATCATACATAAACACCGGCGCCAAAGATTTCAATATTTATAAGCATGAATCATACATAAACACCGGCGCCAAAGATTTTACTATTTATAAGCATGGATCATACCATCAGGAAGACTGGCAGTCCATCGTTCGTCTTCGTCAAAGTGAGCATCTCCACCATATTGGGGAAAGTACGCATGCGCCAATGTTTGTCCATTACCGTCGAATGGTGTGTTGTCACCATGGTGACCCGATACAAATTTAATTTCTATATCTACTCGTCCGTAATCGCTACGTTTAAATCGAACTGGTATAACCTCACTCCAGATCTACAAAACACATGTGAGAATATGAAGTGAAGACAAACACATGCTTTAAATATTCTATTTAACACAGCATACACCCTTCACATAATAGTAATGTTCTTATATATGTATAATACATGCTAATATATTAAAATGTGAAATATTGTTCACACATACATGAACTTCTGCGACAAGGACTTTCACAACCTGACTTCTATGGTGACGTGATTTACAAACCGTAAGATCCTTGGTCATGATCACTTTCATACTATCTTTGTTAAACTTGTTAAAAGGTTTATCAGAAGAGGTTATAACCCTATCATTTTGAAACGCACAACATGCTTGATGGTGGACCCATTTACAGTTCGCCCCTATGTTTTCCTCTTTGATTGTGCGATGACCGGACAGGCTGTGGACCCTATGATGACGTCTACCTAAAGCCCAAAAGGACGGTGACGTTTGATGTTTGTCTGCAGACTTGTCTTGTCGTGCCCTCAATGGTTTATTCTCTTGTTGCTCTGGCTTCTGCCAAGTCACTGAGGACCTTCTTTGTGGCTTTCTAGGCTACTTGTTTTTTTGTATTTATATATACACTAGCATCTTTGTGTTTTACATATATAGCCTATTAATGCTGCCTTGTTGGTGCTGTTTTATTGGGTTGATAGTAGGGTAAGTGTGAGGTTTGGTGCACCCTAGAACCTGGTTTAAATCCCCAGCGACCTTTTTTGCCACTGACCGTTCCAAGGCGGTAGCCCTAATGTCAACCCTTTTGTGTTTGTGATGTCTTTTTTGGCCTTTTATTCATCTTTAAATTTGTTCTTTCATTCTCTGTGTGTTTGTGGTTGACTGTCGTCCTTGAACGCTGCTTTTCCTGAACGATTTTTATATCAATATTTATATAATACTTACAACCTTATAACTACAACTTTTAGATTAAAGCGACACTTAAAATTAAGAACCCATTTAATATAATGCAATAAACATGAACATTGTGCAAGAAAGATAATTACCCCAAGACATGTGAAACCGATTTCAAAACGAGGTCACGTGTCCAATCAAACAACTTTTAAACAAAAATGTGCTTATGAGGTTGGCATTATTAGGCAATGTATATAATTGTGAGAGGAGTGGCCATGTCACATGAACTGTAGCGATGAGTGATTTGATACTATAGTGCTTGCGCTAGTAGCGGATCATCGGTAGTAGCGGATCAGTTTATATTTCATTTATTCAGCTCGTATGCATTTATTTTTTTTATGAAACTTTCCATATTTGAAGATTGACCATATAAGCATACAACTATACATTAGCGCAAAGATTCGGCACATATTTCCTTGAGTAATTATCTACTTAGTGTAGCACCTATCAAGAAATGATTTGAAGTTTTAAACTTTTAGGGACATTGATTCCGTAAACAGGCAAAAATGGCAGATTTTCAACAATTATCTAACATAAGTATAAGGCATAGTTCATAATAAGTTTGGTTAGCATATTGCTGAGAGAGCAGAATCTAATAAGAAACTGTCTTGAAAGTTTCCTTTAGTTTTAAATTTACGTTTTTAACCATAGTGATCCTTTACTACCCAATGCATTGTACCTGATTTCGACAATGAAACGCAACACAATTATATTATATGTCAAACCTCCCACAATGTTATAAAGCAGTTAACATGTAGTTAGTTATATTTGAGAAATAGTAAAAATAAAATAAAAATAATGAAAATAAAGGGGTAGGGGATGGGTTGTTGTGGGGTGGGGTGGGAGAAGTGAAAAAGTAGATCAGCAAGTTAGAACATGGATTAACATTGGGTTGATCTAATTACAGTTGGATGTGAGAACTGAAGCAATAGGATACAATAAAAAGTGATACGAGTTAATCCGGTTAAAATATACAATTGGGTCTAAACGTTTGTGGATAAAACGCTTAAAACTGGAGTGTTATAAGTCAACAAGTGGTAGAGCAAGTATATACATTTTATTGGTCTATGTATCGGATTAAAAAAACGTACTTCTAACAAAGCCTTCCGATACACAGTTCTCCCGTAGTTAATGTATTTAAGAGTCTCTAAGTAGGTGAACACATTAGTTGAACACGCTGTTGTAAGACCCATGAGTCCGTAA